>KQ992412.1:9195-39360 GCA_001598015.1 Dorcoceras hygrometricum
GCTAATTGAATTGGCTCATGACTTAGCACATGCGAAGGGTTGGGAATATATTTCCTCAAAGCTGATACATGGAAAATCATTATGCACTGCTGACAATTCTGGAGGCAGTGCTAATCGATAGGCAAGTGTTCCTATCTTCTCTAAGATCTCATATGGTCCAATATACCTTGGACTCAGCTTTCCTTTCTTCCCAAAACACATTACTCCTTTCATTGGAGCAATTCTCAAAAATACGTGATCACCCACTTCAAAATTCAGTTCCCTTCTTCGATTATCTGCATAACTTTTCTGTCGGCTTTGAGCAGCTTTCATTCTTTCTCTTATCTTTCTAACAGCTGCTGCTGTTTGCTCTACTACGTCTGGTCCTAAACCAGCTCTTTCACCAACTTCATCCCAATGGAGTGGTGTTCTACACTTTCGACCGTAGAGAGCATCATATGGAGCCATCTGAATCGAAGCCTGAAAACTGTTATTATAGGAAAACTCTACCAGTGGCAACTTCAGATCCCAGCTTTCTGAAAAATCCACAATACATGCTCTGAGCAAGTCTTCTAAAATCTGAATCACCCTTTCAGATTGTCCATCGGTCTGGGGGTGAAACGCAGTGCTAAAGGTCAACTTTGTACCCATTGCTCTATGCAAACTTTTCCAAATAGCCGATGTAAACTTTGGATCCCTATCTGATACAATAGAAATGGGAACACCATGAAGCCTCACTATTTCCTTAACATACAAATCCGCGTATCTGCTCACCTCATATGTTGTTTTGACTGGTAAGAAATGAGCAGACTTAGTGAGTCTATCAATTATAACCCAGATGGAGTTATATCCTTGAACAGTTCTTGGTAAACCAGTCACAAAATCCATCGCTATACATCCCAATTCCATTCTGGAATAGGCAGTGGCTTCAATAATCCAGCCGGTCGCTGATGTTCAGCCTTCACCAGCTGACACGTCAAACATTCAGCTACAAATCTAGCAACATCCCTCTTCATTCCTGGACACCAGCACAACTGCTGGAGGTCCTTATACATTTTAGTACTTCCGGGATGTACTGAGTAAGGAGCCGTATGAGCTTCTTTCAAAAGATCAGCTCTCAAATCATCTACTTGGGGTACCCAGATTCTTCCCATGTATCTAACTATGTCATCTTCTGAAAAGTAGAGGTTACTGCCTCTTTATTTATCTTGCTTGACCCATTTTTGTAATTTATCATCTTTCAGCTGACTCTCTCGAATTTGGTCTATCAGATGTGATCTTACTGAGAGGTTTGCTAAAATCATATTACTGCTGCTGGACGCTATTTCAAGTTCAAACTTTTCAATATCAGCTGCCAACGGTTTCTGAACAATCAGCTGAGCTAATCCAACAGACTTCCTGCTTAAAGCATCAGCTACCACATTTGCTTTTCCTGGGTGATAGCTGATCGTACAGTCATAGTCCTTAACCAGCTCCAACCATAGCCTCTGCCTCATATTCAATTCTTTTTGGGTAAAGAAGTATTTCAAACTCTTGTGATCTGTAAATATCTCACACTTCTCGCCATATAGATAATGTCTCCATATCTTAAGGGCAAAGACAACAGCTGCCAGTTCCAAATCATGCGTTGGGTAATTCCTCTCGAGATTCTTCAGCTGTCTGGATGCATATGAAATTACTTTACGCTCCTGCATCAAAACAGCTCCTAAACCCATCTTGGATGCGTCTGTATAAATTACAAATTTTCCTTCATCAGATGGCATGGTTAACACTGGTGCTTTTATCAGCGCTTGTTTCAACTTGTCAAAACTGTTTTGACATTCAGCTGTCCAAATTATACTTCACTTTCTTTCTTGTTAACGTAGTCAAAGGAACAGTTATCTTAGAGAATCCTTGGATAAATCGCCTATAATATCCGGCTAAACCCAAGAAACTCCTTATCTCTGCAACAGTCTTTGGTATTGGCCAGTCGCGAACAACTTCTACTTTAGCTGGGTCAACCTCAATCCCATCCTTAGAAATAATATGGCCTAGGAACGATACTTTCTCCAACCAGAATTCACATTTGCTAAATTTATCAAACAACTGCTTATCTTTTAAAATCTGGAGAACTGTTCTCAAATGTTGGACATGCTCACATCTGGTCTTAGAATATACTAAGATATCATCAATAAATACCACTACGAACTGGTCCAGAAATGGTTGAAAGACTCTATTCATTAAATCCATGAAATCTGATGGAGCATTTGTAAGTCCAAATGGCATAACTAAGAATTCATAGTGGCCATACCTAGTTCTAAAGGCTGTTTTATAAACATCTGCTGCTTTAATTTTCAGTTGGTGGTATCCAGACCTTAAGTCGATCTTAGAAAAGACTATATACCCTTTCAGCTGGTCAAACAGATCTTCTATCCTTGGTAATGGATACTTATTCTTAATGGTCAGTTTGTTTAATTCTCGATAATCTATACATAGCCTCAAACTCCCATCCTTTTTCTTAACAAATAAAACAGAGGCTCCCCAGGGGAAGTACTTGGTCTGATAAACCCTTTCTCCAACAGATCTTGTATCTGTTCCTTCAGTTCTTTCATTTCTGATGGAGCTAATCGGTAAGGTGGTCTAGAAATTGGAGCAACTCCTGGAATTAGATCAGTGGAAAATTCCATCTCTCTGTCAGGTGGTAATCCCTGGATATCCTCTGGAAAAACCTCGGGGAATTCACTTACCACTTCTACATCTGACAATTGGGGTCTACTGGTTACGGTTAAAGATGATAAACTAACCAAAAATCCTACTCCTCCTTTCCTCAAACAACGTTGAGCCTTAAGAGCTGATATTATTCGAAGAAGCAACTCCTGGAATTAGATCAGTGGAAAATTCCATCTCTACTGTCAGGTGGTAATCCCTGGATATCCTCTGGAAAAACCTCGGGGAATTCACTTACCACTTCTACATCTGACAATTGGGGTCTACTGGTTACGGTTAAAGATGATAAACTAACCAAAAATCCTACTCCTCCTTTCCTCAAACAACGTTGAGCCTTAAGAGCTGATATTATTCGAAGAATCTTACAAATACTTTTAGCTTCAAACTTAAAGGAATCTCCTCTGGATGGATTAACCGCTACTGCCCGAAGCTTAAAATCAATTACTACCCCATACTTGGTTAACCAATCCATTCCCAAAATCATATCAAATTTAGGCATTGGCAATATGATTAAATCAGCAGTAATTTGATGCCCTTGAAGTTTAAGCTCTAAACTCTTAAATACATCGTGCGATATCAATTCTTCTCCTGACGGTACTGATACATAGAACCTACAGCTACCTGGTCAGGCTTAATGGGCAATTTCTTAGCAAATTCAGCAGCTATAAATGAATGAGTGGCTCCTGAATCTATTAAAGCCATGGAAGGAAATTCAGCAATCATAATCTCACCCGTAACTATTGTCGAGTCTGGGTTGGCTTGATTAGTTGTCATTACAAAGGATCTTCTGGTCACCAGTTGCTTTGATTTTGGACAATATTTCAAAATATGTCCCGGCATTCCACATTTATAGCAGACATTTTGTCCAAGTCTGCATTTTCCAGGATGATTCTTGTGGCACTTAGGACATTCTGGCCTAATGTTACCAGCAGGAACAGAGCTAATAGGATGAATCGATAGAGGCTTCTGCTCCTGAGGCCTTTGCTGGTTCTTGTTTTGCTTCTTGAACGGCCTCTGGTCCTTCTGCTGAAAGGCTTGTATAAGACTCCCTTGCTTAAGGGTCAAAAATTCCCTTTTCAATTCAGACCTCTTACCAGCTGTGAAATATTGCTCAAAGAATACTTGTATGAAATCTGCCCAAGTGAGATTTATCACATCTACAGACAATTTGACTCCTTCCCACCAAATCATCGCATCCTCTCTAAACATATAGATAGCGCACCTTGGCCTATCTAAATCAGACATCTGGAGGTATTCAAAGATAACCTCCATTGATTTGATCCAACTCTCTGCCACTAGTGGATCCGTTTTACCACTGAATTCTTTTGGCTTTTGTCGTCTGAACTTTTCTTGAGGATCATCATCACTTGGTCCTCTGCTGCTGGAAGATTGGCCATTACCTCTATTGTTTTGCTCTACCAGCAGTCTTAACAATTGAGTAATATTAGCATTATTGTCAGTTTCTTCTAGGGGAGTATTCCTTCTACCTCTTCCTCTTCCTGACATTTTATATTCTATAGCCCATAATCCACCACATATATATATATCAGAACATGCTAAATAATTTAAAGACAATGCTCTGAAAATAAACTCATAACTTAGAGGAACGGACGATGAACTCTGATTCAGCTGACGGTGCGTGTGTTTATCTCAAGAACGTTGCTCTGATACCATGTTGTGACACCCGAACCCACGGAAATCACGAATTGGGTTAAATAAAAAAAAAATTTGAATAAAAAGAAGAGCTGAAAGACAAATTGTTATAAGCTGTATTCCTTATAACTTAAAAAGTAATTGAAACACGAACACAAAAGCTGACAAACACATATACACGTGTGCCAAATACTGACAAATATTTTGCGGAAAAACAGATCCTATTATATATATTGCAATTGCGAGTTACAACATCTGAAATTCTGTTTGAATATACAACTATTGTAATTGATCTAATACAGATGCCTAACATACAATACAACATCAGCTATGACACGGAAAATGCTGGCCATTGATAAACACAACACCCAGCAGCTGCTATCAGTTTTCACCTCCTGTTCGCTCCTCAGCTGTCATATTTGCACCATTTTAAAAGCTAATGAGCCTAGGGGCTCAACAAGTAAAATCTGAGTAACAACAAATTCATTTAACGCAGGCAGATATCTGAACATACATAACTTGAGTTAAAGGAATCATCAATACATAAACGTTTCATAAACATTTCTGTCTTTCATAAACTTGGAGACAGGGGGTAAAAGCCCAGATCTCATCATCAATATCATTTTCTTTAGATTTATGGCTTAGAATCTCTACTTAGGTCCGTGTTGCACTTTGATCAAAATGACTTCCGATATCAGTTTCAGCATATAGCTCATATGAAAGGGCAGCCGACATATGGACGACTACTCACCCTTCTCCCTGTGACCGTCTGTTATCTATGCCATAAACCTTAAATAACTTTTATTCCTTTAACATCCTTTATTTCTTTAAAATCTCTTTAAACATCATCGGGTTCCATCATTTAAAACTCTCACTTCCCATTTTTAAAACTTAATGAGTATCGAATTAGACTGTTGGGGACTTACTGCTGAAATGGAATCAGTCGTAACAAAGTGAAACAATACTTTGAAACAAAACAGATCTTCACTGTTCACGTTTATCGTTAAACAACTGCGAGAGAATACTTAAAACAGACGTAGTAAATGAAACGATGTCGTTGAAGTAGAAAACAGACATGATGACGTAAGAATATCTGTTACCAGTTGTAACTTAAGGAAACGACGTCGTTAGTTTGAACCAATCGTAAAAATAATCACTAACAACGTGACTTGGGAATAAGTGTAAAACGATGTCGTTTGCTTTAAGAAGCTGACGTAAGAAAGTCTGATAATAAGAATAAACAGACGTAAGAATATTTGTTATCAGACATGACTCCGAATAAATGAAACGATGTCGTTTGCACAACAAACAGACGTATGAACAGTGCAACTGCTGATTACTTAATAATACAATAACTGATGTAACAGCTGATGAACAAACTAACAGCTGATGACTCAACAATACAACGGCTGTTTACAAAAACTGATGCAACAGCTGATGAACAATAAAACCAACAGCTGATAGAAGAAATTCTCGAAACCAAAAGCTGACTTTAAACTTGGTGTTGCAACATCAAAACAACAGCTACGCTATCAGTGGTTATCTATCAAAACAGACTTTATACTGATTCGATTAACAACATCCGATTACATAGCGTCAAATTCTGATATTACAAACCACTGAGAAGAAGAACATTCATAAACATACTTGAATCAAACTCGAATCCTCAGTAACCATATTTTCTGGAAAACATTTAGAAGCATAAAAACATCATTTTGAACCCAATCTTTCTTTCCTTGATCATGCGTAAATCATTTTAAACATGAACTTCAACATTTCTTAAACATACAGGCAAGCAGATCCATAAAATGAATAAAATCAATATAAGCTTTAAATGGTGTAGCAATGATCAGCTTTTACTTACCTTAACAAAGCTTTGCAACCGTGGTTAATTCCGGCAGAATCTTCTCCCTGAGAAATACACGAACTTCTTTGGAAAATATTTTGAAGAACACTAAAGATTTTCTTTGCAAATGATAATAATCTTGCTTTCAAAACAGCTATTTATATGGAAGGGAATTAGTGGCAAGGTGCTATGTTTACAAAGCATGACACACTTCAACCAAGTTGTAAAAATTTTTTCTAAAATTCCCTTCATATCATTTAAATTTGTAAAACACCAAACCTTTTTCAAAAGAAATCATTTGTCCTCCTTAAAGATATTTTCAATCAATTTAAACCTGTTCATGTATCGCTCTTGGAGTCATCTGCTGGAACCAGCTGCGACGTATCTTATTTTCTGAAATCAATGAAATCAGCAAATACATAACATTTAAAATTGTCATTTTGGCCCATGAAATTAATAAAATGCAAAATGTGGTCCTATGGATTTTGGGGCGTTACAAATGCTGCTGAGACGACTGTCCGAAACGCGACGGACCAGGCAACTGGAACGGCCTAAACTGCGTCTCTCCAACCCTAGGTTGTGGAAACTGAGGGGAACGACCCCTAGACGATCCTCCTCGACCCTGAGGTGGGGCTGCGGCTTGCTGCGATCCAGCCGATGGACACACCCTCGAGAAATGTCCATACTGACCACAAATATTACAAGAGCCCTGCACACCAACGCACTGGGTCGACGAATGCTTGCCTCCACAGAAGCCACAAAACTCTGCCCTAGAACCACTGCTACTAGAGCTGCCAGAACCAGAAGAGCCAGAACCAGACTTTTTCTTAAACTGATGGCCACGAGGTCGGAACCTCTGGCGACCAGACTGCTGAGCCAACTGCTGCTGCTGCTGCGGGGGTTGATGAGCAGACTGGAAAGACTGAGAAGACTGAGCTCCCTGAACAGCATGACGACCACTCTGAGAACCCTGAGGTCTAGCATGCGACCTCCGGCTCCACAGACCTTCCTCGATATCAACAGCGCTATCCACTGCCTCTGCATAGGCTTTGGTTTACTCGACAAAACCAAAGTATACAATTCTTCGTTCAAACCCTCAATAAACTTGGTCCTCTTGGCCCTCTCCCGGCCAGCAACATGAGGGACATACGCCAACAGAGAAGAAAACCTACGGGCATACTCACGCACCGACATCGTACCTTGCTCCAAATTGTCGAACTCCCGCTCACGGGCGTTCGCATATGACTCCGGGACGTACTCCTGTCGAAAGGCAACACAGAAGCTATCCCAAGAAATCTCCACAACGGTCTCCTCCAGAGTCCTCGAAGCGCCACGCCACCAACGCTCCGCACTCTTCCTCAACTGAAAGGTCGCCAAACTCAACCAAAGCACATCATCGTATTGAACACGATCAAACAAACCAGTGATGTGCTGTAACCACGAATCCGCATCCTCTCTAGACTCGTCACCGTTAAAGATCTGGGGACTCATCCGTTGGAACCTAGCCATCACAATCTCCATGCTCTCTACACGGGTTGTCAAGTCGTCAATTTCCTCCTCCACTCGCCTACCGTGACCACTGGAAGGGAAACTACGCTGATCTTCGTTCTGATCTCCAGACTCGTCCTGAAATTGCCCTCTACCTCTACCCCTACGTCTAGGCGGCATCTCTCTATGAAGGCACTAAACAGGATAAGGTAACACATAACAAGTACAGCATATAAATCACATAGTCAAGCACAAACAACACACAACACTGTGCCTAGACTCAAGTGTGATCAAAGAAATCGAGCTTATCCCAGCTTAAGCTCTGATACCAAAAATGTCAGGTCTCATGCACACATCAGAGTAAACCACGCAAACACAAGCGGAAGCAACTAAAAAGTGGTTAAAATTTTTGCTTTTTGGCCTGACTGAAAGATAACATAATTTAAAATACAAGATACTCAAAATAATTCCAATTTATAAATCCACAACAGCACAAATATTCAAGTACAACAAATGCCCAACGACTGAATAAAACACAAGTACAGATGGTCTAACAACTATATAAGACTAAGCATCACACGAAGTGATACCAGTGCATACAAATACTATATATAACTGGGACACTCTAACCACCTCCTGGGGCATCACCAGCTGGATCAAAACCTCGACCAGCTGTAAATCCTTGAAAACCTGAACAACAAACAGGCAAACAAACACAAACAGGCAAACAAACACAACAGTCCCAGAGGGACCTCGGGGTTAAACCCCAGTACGGAGAGCAACTATAAAACAGCAATGAATAGCAAAAGATATGCTAATGCTATGCATGAGGGACAATTCAACAGCCGAAGGCTGCAACCAAGAAAGGTAGCCAAAGAATTCAACAGCTGACAATAGAGTCTGCGAAGAATGGTTAGTGGCCACTGGTGTGTGTACAAGCACACGGAAATTACCCGCTCATCTTTACACCACACCTGAATACCAGATGCATCAACAACTCAACCTGTTGTTGCCCAACCCATGAACTGTGGTAGTTAACCACTCGGCGCATGAGGGCTAACAGACCAGCAGGGAGATGAGAGTGCGGTATTGCCGCTCGCCCTCGCATCCTGGTAAGAAAACAGAGCAACAACAAAGCACATCTACAACAGCTGAAATGAAAATGATCATGCGTATGCAGTGCGACAGCTGAACATCATATAAAATAACAAGCAATGCACACACAGCAATCAAACACAATATCCATGCCAATTCCAGCCGTAATATAAGCTCAACATCCGTACCTTAACTTCTGAGCTACAATTACCACACACAACTGCTACAATCAAGTCTGAGCAACACAGATCTGTCACCTGCTAAGCCAACACAAGCTACTGCTCAAAGACCGAAACATAAAACAACAACAGCTGGGAGCTACAACTCCACCAGCACTTATCTACCTTCCTAACTCAACGAAAAACTCTAACAAAGCTTAAAGGTAGCATCTTTACTTACCCCAACGAAACTACTGGCACGGCAGGGAACGCTTATGCTAGCAAACTACACAAGGGAGATGTCTTAGCGATCCTGCGATCCTCTTCCAGCTCCTCCAAAGCCTTCTAAAGAGGTATAGAACGAAGCGCCTTAGCGAGAGGAGTCCAACGCTACCACTCTCACTCTCGTCGGAGTTGTCTACCACCGGAAATTAGGACGGATAAGGTTACTGTGAACAGTAACTAGGGTTCGCGACAAGATTTGGAAACGAAGGAATATTTCTAAGTATGGGATATCAAAGACCAAGTCTTCTCTTAAATACACTACTCAATCAGCAGATAGAAACAGGAACAGATCCATCGACAAAATCAGTTGTCACAATTAATATTCCCAACCAGCAGCTGAAATCACGCATCAGCTTTTGCCTATCGCTAATATAACAACCATCAGTTGAATCTTTCAAACAACTCTAAAGCTAAACGGCGTCACACCAACTTAACCAAATGACGTCGCAGAGGAACACATCACCTCGCTACCAACAGCTGATTCACAAACCAGCAACCGCAACGCATGAGATCTCTCAACAGCTGATGTCTATCATCACCAACAGCTGGTACAAAGCACTCCACTCAAAACGCTGTCGTTACAACTTATCAAAACGACGTAGTTTTGCTACCCGCTACAAAACACGCTAACAAAACCAACAACTGGTTCCTGCTCACAAAACGTCGTCGCTTCAAAGTCCCTTAGCGCTCTCTGCTGATCATCGCAATTAACATATCAACAGCTGATCAATCGCAACAGCTGGATACGCGCTAATACACCAACGATCGAAATCTAACGAAGCACTGCTGCTCCAATCGATTCCTACTGCTAATGCTGGAACGCACATCTAAATCAAATGTCACCAACGACTGACTCAACAGCTGGTACTCAAACAAACGTCTCCCACGCAACGTCTGATATCTTTCCAACTGATGATTCCAACACTTAGGCAAATTTAATGTCTACGCCAAGCACATCGACCAACAGCTGGTCCAAACCCGACCAACATCTGATTGTGAAAACACAGGTCTCACATCAAAATAATACACGCTTATGCCCAAAAATGTTAACAGAAGCTCAATTTGTACCTCAAATCTCAGATTCTACCTCAACAGATCTCACCAGGGCACGGCAACCTCAGCCTGCTCAAGTATGCTTCCTCACTGGTCTCGACAACCACAGCAGGAACTGCCTGGGAGCTCAAATCTGTAAAGGCATCTCATAACTTAGCTCAAATCTGAACTCCTATAGCTCACTGCCTACAGTCAAGAACTCAAATCTGGTTCGACCACTAAACAAAGGTTCTAACAGCTAAAACTAAGCTTATAACGGTAGGAATCACTTACCGAGAAGCTTAGAAGAACTGAAGAACTCTCGGGTCTAACTTCACAAAAATATTCGAACAATGTAAATCCTTCGCGCTCCTCCTATGCGTCGATCTACAACTCCAGACTGGTATTAAACGAAAGGCCAAAGCAAGACGAGCTCAGCTCCACCAGTCCTGCTCCAAACAACAGCGGAAATCGACGGCAGTCTAACGAAGAAGGCTCTGAATGAAAAGTAACTATCGAGGGTTTCACTGGGTAAGACGATAAGAAATATCGGGTTCGAAATACGCTAAGTGTCGATCAACACTTGTATTTAAATCCTCGAGTCAAACTATACAGTGAAAGTCAATTACCGACACAATCAGATCCCAGCTTCAGATCCTAGAGCTAAGGCACAAGTCTTCGAATCTGAATCCAGCGCTCACTCGAATCTGACTACACTAACGCTGTGCGCGCTAACTAATCAAAACGGCGTCGCACTGGCGGAACAGATCCTAGCACTCACATCTGAAACAGATCCTGGAACTCACATATGCCCACAGATTCCACCCCCTAGCTTCAAATCTGATTCCCGCTAATTCCCGTGCAAGAATTCTAAACTCTTATCTTCTTCCAGCGATAGTGTGACGCCCAAACCCATGGGAATCAACGGAATTGGAGTAAATAAAATTCGAAATAAATAGAAGGACTAAATCGGAATAAAGTAAGCTGTATTCCCTTACACAAAGCTGAAATAAAGCAATTGCGCCAAAAGTAACAGTCGAAACAGATTTGAGATAAAGACTTCAGATTTCGATTACAAAATTCAGATATTACAACTACGGGAACTCTATATGAATTCTCTATTGTTGTAATGGATCTTAATACAGTTTGAAAAAAGATCAAAAACAACAACAACTGTGACTACACGGAAACGCTGGCCATTGATAAACACACGCAGCCCCCAGATCTGATTCAACTTGCGCCACCCGCCTGCCCATGAGCTGCCTCACCTGCATTGGGAAAACTAGTGAGCCTAGGGGCTCAAGAAGTAAAACTGAGGATAAAAAATCACATAAATGCAAGAATAACTTAAATCTGAATACATAACATTAAGTAAGACATCAGAATCTAAATCTCGCTACTGAAAGACAACTCTGGTCTCGGATCTGAATCGCTTATACTGGATGACTTATGGTCTAGAGGCTCTCTGGTGGTCCTTGCGCATGAAGCATGTTAACTGATCAGTAACTGTCTGTGAAGGGATTTCAGTACTTCCATAATCTTGATCCCTTCTGTTATGAAAGGATTACAGTTATACCGAAATCTTGGTCCCTTCCTGATTGATCGGGTAAACCTCAAATCTGAAACTTCACTTCTCTAACTGAATTAGCTATATAATGGCTCTTGATCGAAAGTCGATCATTGAAATCTGGTAGATTCACAGCCATGAACTCATTTTTATCTTTAAAAAACACTACTGAGTGTACAGTTAAACTCGGAGCTGATGATAGCAAGTACCTGCTCTGGAGGAACGACTCGATCGTGCAACCAGATGTGGGTTAACAGATCTTATGCGCAAAGGTCAGCTTTGGTTGTATAAACAGATCTTAGATTTAAATAACAGCTTTAACTAAAGAGAATAGCTAGTGAATGGGAAAACAGATCTGGTTCTTCGAAAACAGATTTGACATAGAGAAACAGATTTGGTCTGAGCAAACAGATCTGATTGAGAAAACAGTAACAAGAGCTACGGAGCAAGTATTTCAGATTTGATAGGTTACCCAGCTGTGAGAAACCCGAAATCAGACTTGGTTAAGAATAACGTTACGCATAGAAACAGACTTGGCTACGAAACACGAAATACTGCTTCCACTCAGACAGTCTCTAAACAAACCATCTTCACTTATCCAATCGGAACTTGCTCCCGATCGAACAAACGTTGCTTATCCGTTTAGATTCATTGTCCAGAACCTTCGAAATACGTAAGAACAATAAGAAACTTCTCTCAGTTTTATCTTAACGAACCTGTACAACTCAGTATATTTTAAAATACAGTTGTTTGCTAAAACTTCTGGTGAGTTTCCTCAAAACGAAATCATCAAAGCAGTGAATCCATAACTCAACTCAAACTTTAACTGAAACTGAAACGGTAAAGCATACACAGGAAGCAATGAAGCAATATATGTTTTCAAATGCAGCAAGAATCAGATTTACTTGCCTGAATGAAGCTCGCAACGTGCAAACGGCTTCGGTTGAAATCCTCCACAGGCACACTTCTAAGAACTTCTTAGTATTTTGAAAGAACTTAACATTTCTTGCAACCAAAAATGAATCTAGAACCTTATGTAAAACTTTTTTATACAAGGAAGAATGATTGGGTAGTAGGTAGAAACACTTGAGTAGGCAAGGATGTCGTGCCAACTCTTGTCCTATTTTAAAGAATTTGCTAAAACTCCCTACTACTATTTTGATTATAAACTTACTACCATACTTTAATCATTTTATTTTGAAGAGGACAAATCAGATCTGGATCATTTCAGATTTGTGCTTGGGGTAAACTCCTTCCGGAACCTTCTGGTCATTGCTTCAAAGCTGAAAGAAGGAAAGAAGTCAGATTTGAACTGAAGTCTTAAATGCTCGAAATCTCAAAACAGCCCTTAAAAAAAATATAGGCTAATCGGTTTGTGGTCTTGGGGATTTTGGGACGCTACAACTCTACCCTCCTTAATGGAATTTCGTCCTCGAAATTTACTTACCAAACAGTTTGGGGTAGAGACTATGCATACCCTCTTCTGTCTCCCAAGTTGCTTGCTATGGTTTCTTAACTTCCTATTCTCTCTATGAAGAATCCTTTCTGGTCGTTCCTCATAGCTCAGATCTGGTGCAAGTTGGATTGGCTCATAGCTTAAAACATGCGACGGGTTAGGAACATATTTCCTCAAAGCTGATACGTGAAAAACATTATGCATCGAGGATAGATGCAGGGGTAAAGCTAGTCTGTAAGCTAGTGTTCCTATTCTGTCCAAGATCTCGTATGGACCAATGAACCTTGGGCTTAGCTTACCCTTTCTCCCAAATCTAATTACGCCTTTCATCGGTGCTACCTTTAAGAAAACGTGATCTCCATATTCGAAGCTTAACTTGCGGCATCTACTGTCAGCATAGCTTTTTTGCCTGCTTTGAGCGGTTCTCAATCGATCTATTACTTTCTTAATAGCTTCAGCAGTTTGTTCTACTAAGTCTGGTCCCAAACCAGCTCGTTCTCCTATCTCATCCCAATGAATGGATGTTCTACATTTTCTGCCATAGAGAGCTTCGTAAGGGGCCATCTGAATGGATGCTTGGAAACTATTGTTGTAAGTGAATTCTACCAAAGGCAGCTTTGAATCCCAGCTCTCTGAAAAATCAACAATACAAGCTCTGAGCAGATCTTCTAATATCTGAATTACCCTTTCTGAGTGACCATCTGTCTGGGGTGAAAAGCCGTGCTAAAGGTTAGCTTAGTACCCAAAGATCTATGTAAAATCTTCCAAAAGGTTGGCGTAAACTTGGGATCTCTGTCGGATACAATCGAAATTGGAATACCATGAAGTCTTACTACTTCTCTTATATACAACTCAGCGTATTTGCTCACATCCTAAGTTGTCTTAACTGGTAAGAAGTTAGTATATTTGGTAAGTCGGTCTACTATAACCCATATTGAATTGTATCCTTGGACAGATCTTGGTAAAACAACTACAAAATCCATTGCAATACTCTCCCACTTCCATTCTGGTATTGGCAGAGGTTTTAGCATCCCATCTGGTCTCTGATGCTCAGCTTTGACCAACTGACAATTCAGGCACTCGAAAACAAATCTAGCAATATCGCGTTTCATGCCTGGCCACCAATATAGCTTCTGAAGATCTATGTACATCTTCGTGCTCCCCGGATGCACTATATATGTTGCTGTATGAACTTCTGTCATCAGATCTGATCTCAAATTGTCACATTAGGAACCCATAATCTGCCTTGATATCTGGCAACTCCTCCTGTTGTAGTATAGAGATTACTACCTCTCTATATCTTGCTTAACCCACTTCTGCAGCTGCTCCCTTCAACTGATAAAACAATTCCTCAATCCTAGGCAAGGGATACTTATTCTTAATGGTAAGCTTATTCAACTCTCGATAGTCTATACACAATCTGAAACTCCCATCCTTTTTCTTAACGAACAAAATTGGGGCTCCCCACGGGGATGTACTGTGAGACCCAAACATTTTGCCGTTTAGATGTTGGTCGGGTTTGGACCAGCTGATGGTTGATGTGTTTGGTGTAGCCATCGGATGTCGTTAGTGTTAGAATCAGCGGTTGGAAAGATTTCAGATGTTGGATTTCAGCTGTTGCGTGTTAGCGTGATTCTTAGCGATTAGCGAAACTACGTCGTTTGGATTAGTTGAGACAACAGCGTTTTGGTTTAGCGCTAGGAGACTCAGCTGTTAGGTTATGCACGTATTCAGCTGTTGTTGGAAGGATCAGCTGTTGGTTAGCGATCAGCAGTGGCTAGCGAGTTACGTGTCCAGCTGTAGTCTCAGCGACGTCGTTTGGTTAAGTGATCGCTGTTTAGCGTAGCGACATATCTGTTGTGGGATTTAGTTGTAAGTGATGTATCAACTGCGTTAGCTGAAGTTGTCGATGGATCTGATGTTCAGTTCGATCAGCTGTAAGTTTAAACAGAGGACTTGGTCTTCGTCTCTATTATTGTTTCCCCGACACTTAGAAATATTTCCCGTGATCCTTATCTTGTCGTGATACCCTAGTTACTGTTCACAGTAATCTTCTTCGTTTCAATTTCCGTCGGTAGATAGCTCCGACGAGAGCGAGAGTGGTGGCGTTGGACTCCTCTTGCTAAGGCGTTTCGTCTCATTCACTTTTCGTAGGCAGCGGAGGAGTTGGAAGAGGATCGCAGAGACATTTCCATTCTCTAGTCTGTTAGCATAAGCGTCGGATTTCGCATCTTATCCTAGGTTTTGGGGTAAGTAATGATTCTACCTTTAAGCTTTGAACAGAGCTTTTCGTGGTGATGGAAAGGTAGATCTAGCGCTGGTGGAGGCGTAGCTCCCAGCTGTTGTGTTTCTGAGTTGTAGTCCTTGAGCAATTGCTTGTATTGGCTTAGCAGGTGGTGGATCTGCGTTGCTAGGACTTTCATTGTGGCAATCTGCGTGTGCTAGGTATAATTCAGAAGTTAAGGTACGGATGTTGAGCTTATTTTACAGCATGGAACTGGCGTGGGTATTATGTTTGATTGCTGTGTATGCATTGCCTTGTTGTTTATGTGTTGGTTCAGCTGTTGCATTGCATACGCATTGTCATCCCTTTCAGCTGTTGTAGCCGTGCCTTGTTGTGTTGCATCTGTTCTTACCAGGATGCGAGGGCGAGCGGCAATATCGCACTCTCATCTCCCTGCTGGGATCTGTTAGCAACCATGCGCTGAGTGGTTAACTACCAAAGTTCATGGGTTGGGCAACGGCAGGTTGAGCTGCTGATGCATCTGGTATTCGAGTGAGGTGTAAAGATGAGTGGGTAATTCCCATATGCTTGTAAACTCACCGTGGCCACCATTTCTTGCAGAATCTGTTGTCAGCTGTTGAGCTGTGCTTGAGTTCCTTGGCTCCCTTCCTTGGTTGAAGCCTACGGCTGTTGTCCTGTTTCTCATGCATAGCATCTGCATTATATCTGTTGCTGTTCATAGCTGTTTTATAATTACTCTCTGTACTGGGGTTTGACCCCTTTTGTCCCTCTAGGGCTTGTTTCATTGTTGCATGTTGTTGTGTTCAGGTTTTCCAGGATTTGCAGCTGGTCGAGGTTTTGATCCAGCTGGTGGTGCCCCAGGAGGTGGTTAGAGTGTCACTGCGGGTGGGATGTCCCGGGTGATGCTTAGCTCTATGTAGCTGGCAGTCTATCAGTACTTGTGTTGTATCCAGCCGTTGGGCAGTTGCTGTGCTTGACTGTTGGTGCTGTTGTGGATTTATAAAACTGGGATATTTTTAGTATCGTGTATTTTAAATTATCCGTTTTTAATCCGTCGGGCCTAAGCGAAAATTTTTTAAGCCACTTTTTGCTATGCTTCCGCTAGTTTTGCGTGGTTTTACTCTGATGAGTGCACGAGACCTGAAATTTTTGGTATCAGAGCTTAAGATGGGATAAGCTCGATTTCTTTGATCACACTTGAGTCTAGGCACAGTGTTGTGTGTTGTTTGTGCTTGACTATGTGATTGATGTGCTGCATATTGTTTGCGTTATGTGATTTCTATGTTGTATCTGTTCTGTGTTATCTTATCCCGTTTAGTGCCTTCGTAGATGCCGCCTAGACATAGGGGTAGAGGTAGGGGGCAGTTTCAGGAATCAGAAGGTCAGAACGAGGATCAGCATAGTGTTCCTCTTCGTGGTCGTGGTAGGCATGTGGAGGATGAGGTTGATGACTTGACAGCCCGAGTGGACAGCATGGAAATTGTGATGGCGAGGTTCGAAAGGATGAGTCCCCAGGTTTTCAATGATGATGAGTCTAGCGCTGATGCGGACTCTTGGTTACAGCATATCACGGGTCTGTTCGACCATGTGCAGTATGATGACGGACTTAGGTTGAGTTTGGCGACTTTCCAGCTTAGGAAAGGTGCGGAGCGCTGGTGGAGAGGCGCTTCGAGGACTTTGGAGGAGATCGGTGTGGGGAATACTTGGGAAAGTTTCTGCGTTGCCTTTCGGCAGGAGTACGTCCCGGAGTCGTACGTGAACGCTCGTGAGCGAGAGTTCGATAATTTGGAGCAAGGTACCATGTCGGTGCGAGAGTATGATCGGTTTTTTTCTTCTCTTTTGGTGTATGTTCCACATGTTGCTGGCAGGGAGAGGGCCAAGAGGACTAAGTTTATTGAGGGTTTGAATGAAGATCTGTATTCCTTGGTGCTGACGAGCAAATCGAGGAGTTATGCTGAAGCAGTGGATAATGCGATCGATATCGAGGAAGGTCTATGGAACCGGAGGTCTCGTGCTAGGCCTCAGGGTGCTCAGAGTGTCCGTCCTACAGTTCATGGAGCGCAGTCTTCCCAGTCTTCGCAGTTAGCCCATCAGCCCCAGCAGCAGCAGCAGTTAGCGCAGCAGTCTGGACGCCAGAGGTTTAGACCTCGTGGCCAGCAGTTTAAGAAGAAGTCTGGTTCTGGTTCTTCTGGTTCTGGCAGCTCTAATAGCAGCGATTCTAGGGCAGAGTTTTGTGGCTTCTGTGGAGGCAAGCATCCGTCGACTCAGTGTGTTGGTGTGCAGGGCTCTTGTAACCTCTGTGGTCAGTATGGACACTTTGCGAGAGTGTGTCCGTTTGCTGGATCTCAGCAAGCCGCAGCCCCACCTCAGGGTTGAGGAGGATCATCTAGGTGTCGTTCCCCTCAGTTTCCGCAGCCTAGGATGGGAAAGACGCAGTTTAGGCCGTTCCAGTAGCCTGGTCCGTCGTGTTTCGAACAGTATTCTCAGCTACTTTTCTCTGGACCCCAGCATGCTCAAGTGAATGCCATTACGAGGGAGCAAGCGGAGGGCACGCCGAGCGGAGTTATTGCAGGTAACTGTTCTGTCTTTGATTTTCCTCCGCGTGTGTTGTTTGACACTGGCGCATCGCATTCGTTCATTTCTGATGCATTTGTGGTCGAGCATGGGTTGCATACCACTTATTTGTGCGATGTTGTGTCTGTTTCTACTCCTGGCGGCGCGAGCCTGTACTCCCAAGAGGTTTTGTTGGATGGCGTTCTGAGGTTTGGTGAGCATGCGTTAGTAGCGAATTTGATTCGTTTGATCTTGTGGAATTTCGATTGTATCATGGGAATGGACGTGTTGTCCAGTTATAGGGCCTCCGTTGATTGTTTTCATGGGATCGTGCGCTTTAGGCCTCAGTCTGGTGAGAAGTTGAACTTCTACGGCCACGATTCTCGATCGAATATTCCTTTAGTCTCTGCGATGGAGATGTTTAGCCTTTTGTCTTTAGGGAACGCTGGCTTTATGATTTATGCGTTGGACGCATCTTCTTCTTCACGTGTGGAACTTTGAGACATCCCCGTTGCTCGAGATTTCCCTGATGTGTTTGATGAAGTTCCTGGATTTCCTCCGAGAAGAGAGATCGATTTCAGCATCGAGCTGGTACCTGGTACAGCTCCGATCTCTAGAGCCCCGTATCGTTTAGCGCCTGCAGAGTTGAAAGAACTTAAGGTGCAGCTTGACGAACTGTTGGAGAAGGGTTTTATCAGACCGAGCATGTCGCCGTGGGGAGCGCCTATTATTTTTGTGAAGAAGAAGGACGGATCGATGAGGATGTGCATCGACTTTAGACAGTTGAACAAGGCTATCGTGAAGACTAGGTACCCATTGCCTAGGATCGATGATTTGTTTGATCAGTTGCAAGGGTTTGTGTTTTATTCGAAGATCGATCTACGCTCGGGGTACCATCAGTTGTGCATCTGAGAAGCTGATGTTTCGAAAACTGCTTTTCGACGAGGTACGGGCATTATGAGTTTCTAGTTATGCCGTTTGGTTTGACGAATGCCCCTGCAGTTTTTATGGACTTGATGAATAGAGTCTTTAGAGAGTTCATCGATCAGTTTGTGATAGTGTTCATCGATGATATTCTGGTGTACTCTAAGACTCTGATGGAGCATAAGGAGCATTTAGGAATTGTTCTCCAAACTCTTCGAGACTCGCAGCTGTATGCCAAGTTTTCTAAGTGCGAGTCGTGTGTTCGGATGCTTCGCTCAATGGATTGGGCTGTGTGTTGATGCAGCATGGTCGAGTCATTGCATATGCTTCGCGGAAGATGAAACCGCATGAGACTCTATACCCAGTTCATGATTTAGAGCTAGCAGCTGTGGTCTTTGCGTTGAAGATTTGGCGCCACTATCTGTATGGTGAGCAGTTTGTGGTGTATTCGGACCACAAGAGTTTGCAGTATTTGTTTTCGTAGCCTGAATTGAATATGAGACAGCGTAGATGGATGGAGCTGCTCAAGGATTTTGATTGTGAGATCAAATATCAGCCTGGGAAAGTGAATGTAGTAGCGGATGCTTTGAGCAGGAAGGCTCAAGGAGATATGTTGGCTTCGCTGCAGATTTCGAAGGTCCATGAGCATCTTAGCACTAGTGGTTGGAGGTTTTACCCAGCTGATGATTATGTTGTGGTTTCTTCCTTCCAAGTTGAGCCACAGATTGTTTCGAGCATTAGAGCTGCTCAAAGGACAGATCCTTCCATCCATGAGTTGAAGTTGAGAGTTAGGGCTGGACATCTTGAGGATTATTCTGTCTCAGCTGATGGTTGTTTGCGTTTCCGTGGTCGGTTGGTTGTGCCCAATCTGATAGATCTTAAGGAGGAGATCCTTAGAGAAGCACATTGCAGTAGACACAGTGTTCATCCGGGTGCACGGAAGATGTACCATGCGTTGATGCCGCACTTCTGGTGGGCTAGTTTGAAAAGTGACGTGGCTGGTTTTGTTGCTCGTTGCTTGAACTGTCAGTAGGTTAAGGCTAAAAGGATGAGACCTGGTGGTCTGTTGCAGAGTCTGGAAGTGCCCCAATGGAATTGGGAGCACATAGCGATGGATTTTGTGACGCATCTGCCTCGTTCCAGCCGAGGGTGTGATGCTGTTTGGGTGGTTATTGACCCGTTATCAAAGTCTGTGCACTTTATTCCCTATGGTATGTTTGTGACGCATCTGCCTCGTTCCAGCCGAGGGTGTGATGCTGTTTGGGTGGTTATTGACCCGTTATCAAAGTCTGTGCACTTTATTCCCTATGGTATGACCTTTTCTTTGAAGAAAATGGCGAATCTGTACGTTGATTTTGTGGTGAGACTGCATGGTGTGCCTGTTTCGATTGTTTCAGACCGAGATCCGAGGTTTACTTCCAGGTTTTGGAAGAGTTTACAGGCAGCTCTAGGGACCAGATTGACTATGAGTACAGCGTATCACCCCCACACAGATGGTCAATCTGAGAGAACTATCCAGATGTTGGAGGATATTTTGAGAGCTGTTGTGATGGATTTTGGCGGTAGATGGCAAGACGCGTTGTCTCTAGTTGAGTTTTACTACAATAACAGCTACCAGGTGACGATTGGTATGGCACCGTTTGAGGCTTTGTATGGCAGGAAGTGCAGATCGCCTGTGTGTTGGGAAGAAGTGGGGAGAAGCAGCTGTCTTCCCCAGATTTTGTGCAGCAGATGAAGGATCATGTAGATCTGATTCGTCAGCGGATGAAAGCTGCCCAGGATCGCCAAGCCAGTTATGCGAATAAGAGGCGTAGGCCTTTAGAGTTTCAGGTTGGTGATCAGGTGTTCCTCAAAGTTTCTCCTTTCCGAAGTGTTATGCGCTTTGGTCACAAGGGACAGTTAGCCCCTCGTTATGTTGGACCTTATGAGATTGTTGAGAGGATTGGCCCTTTAGCGTATCGGCCGTTGTTGCCAGCAGAATTGTCTTCTCTACATGATGTCTTTCATGTTTCCATGTTGAGGAAGTATGAGACAGATCCCTCACACGTGTTGAGAATAGACGAGGTAGAGCTTGATCAGACGTTGAGTTACGTTGAATATCCCTTGCAAATTTTGGACAGAAAAGAGAAACAGCTGAGGAATAAGACCATTCCTTTAGTGATGGTTCAGTGGAGCAAACATGGTAGAGAGGAAGCTACTTGGGAACTGGAAGAGTAGATGCAACGTGAATGGCCGCATCTGTTTGCGTGAGTGTTGCATCAGTTTCAGTAGTTGTTTGCTCAGTTATCTTGAACTCTTGGGTTCAGTTGAGTTGTTCCTGGACTTGTTGATTTCGAGGACGAAATTGTGTTTTAGTGGGGGAGAGATGTGAGACCCGAACATTTTGCCGTTTAGATGTTGGTCGGGTTTGGACCAGCTGATGGTCGATGTGTTTGGTGTAGCCATCGGATGTCGTTTAGTGTTAGAATCAGCGGTTGGAAATGTGAGGATTGAGAAATTCGAATTTAGAATTTTCGAATTTTCAGATTTCAGATTTTGAGATTTTTGGTGAAATCTGATTTGAGAATTTCAGATCTCTCGTGAGAGTTGTTCAGATTTTTGTTCGGGGTTATCGGGTGAAATCTGTGCGAGATTTGGGTTGATTTAGCGAACTTTAGATAGAAATCTGATTCCCTAGCGTTTTGAAGTGAAACGCTGTCGTTTAGGGTGAAATCTGATGTTCCCGAGTGTGTGAGAGCTACCGCGAACTTTTGGTGAAACGATGTCGTTTTGGTGATGTCTGGTGGAGTGAGAGATCTGCCAGGGAGAGAGAGATTTGATGGTAGCGATTGGCGCTACAAGCGCTACGTCGTCGTTTTGCAGTTCAGATGTCTCGCGGTTGGTGTAATCAGATGTCAACGATTAGTCAACGTAGATGGAGAGTAGCGAGAGATCTGTTAGCGATAGCGTGTGGACAAGAGCAGATGTCAACGTTGGTCAACATGTGTTAGCGATGCTGCGTCGTTTTGATAAGTTGTAGCGACGTCGTTTGATGTAGTGCCTTAGCAATGCATGGAGAGATCTGATCAGCGTAATCAGATGTCAACGATTAGTCAACGTAGATGGAGAGTAGCGAGAGATCTGTTAGCGATAGCGTGTGGACAAGAGCAGATGTCAACGTTGGTCAACATGTGTTAGCGATGCTGCGTCGTTTTGATAAGTTGTAGCGACGTCGTTTGATGTAGTGCCTTAGCAATGCATGGAGAGATCTGATCAGCGATGAGCGCTAGTGTTGGTTTCAGATGTCTCAGATGCGTCGTCGTTTTGACTAATTAGCTCTTAGCGTGATCGAACTTGTGCGAGCACTGAGAGATCTGATGTATGTAACGCTGGAGCATTTCAGATGTCACGCGTACGATGTCATTTGGTTTAGTGTGTAGGTGTTTAGCGTTAGCGCTGAAATCTGATGGATATGTGAGCGCTGGTTTCAAGTTCGAGAGATCTGTTTAGCGCTAGGATTTGATGCGAGGAATCTGTTCAGTACCAGAAGATGATTTTGGTGAAGGAATCTGTTTAAGTCGGTGGCTGGTGAATTTATACGCTAAGTAGAGATGAACACTTAGTCATTTTTCACCCGACATTTCCTATCTTCTCATTAGAAACCCTCGTTCGGTACTGTTCATCTGTAGCCTATTTCCATCTTTTGCCGTCGATTCCCGCCGTTGTTTTGAGCGTGGTTGGTGGCGCTGAGCTCCCTTTGCTTAGGCCTTTCGATTTATACCAACTAGGAGGCTTGAATCAACCTAGGAGAGGATCGCGTCATGACTTCCGAGTTCGTGTAGCTTCGTTATTTCGGAGCTTTGGTTCTCCTGTGTTGTAGCAGCTTTTGAGTAAGCATTTTCTGCCGTTCTAAGCTTAGAAATTTCTGTTAGAATGTTGTTTAGACCTGTAGAACCAGATGTGAGTTCGTGGTCGTAGGCAGTGTTATATAGACGTTCAGATTTGTGCTAAGTAGCGTGATATCTTAACAGATTTGTGTTCCAGGAACCTTCTGCCGTGGTTGAGGAAGCCAGGAGAAAGCTGAATTGCGCGGGTTGAGGATTGCCGTGCCTTTGGTAATCTGTTGAGGTAGACTTAGCAGCGAGGTACGAATTGGAGCAGCTCTAAACGGCTGTGAGCTTGAACATGACTATATTTCGAGTTGTTATGTGAATTACGTGAAACTGAATTGATGAATTGATTGATTGTTTGTTCTGTTTTGCGTAGATTGTGCATGTAGAAATCAGATTTGAATTTCTTGTCATACATGCATACATATTGAGCCATTCGATCGATTGATGACTTGATTGAAAGCCAGTTGTGACCGGCTGACTGAGTAGTCGTGACCGAATGGTCCAACGCTATCATCGGAGTGGTGATCGACGGAGTTGTCGTATCATAATACCACCGAGCTGTGATGGCTGACGGGCCGGAATATCACGGACCAATGATTTCCACTGGCTGCTTGGCTATGCGTGGTATAGAGGCTGACTTGAGTTGATTTTTGCCAGATGATTAACTGGCCTTGATGACTGATTCCTTTGGCAGCCACATGCATTTCATGCTTTGATTTATAGCATGTTGCTTGATTGCTGTTTTAGATGGCTCTTCGTACTGAGGCTTGACCTCGTATTCCTTTCCTGCTTTTGTGTTGTTTGGGTTTGTGTTACCCATTTGCAGGATCATCAGGTAACCAAGCTGGACCGAGTGGAGTACCAGCTGGTCGATCCCTGTTCACTTGAGTCCCAGTCTATTTTATTATGTATTGAAACGGGGATGCCCCGTGTTTTTATGTATTGGGGATCTGTATTTGATTTGATATTTGTTGTTACCTGCTTTGTATGAGTTTGAGTTAACTCGTATTTTGATTATTGATATTTTGAATGTATATTTTGTGTTCAGGCCATTTTATTTCGAAAAATTTTTAAGCCCGATTTTACGCTTCCGTGATTATGTGCTTAATTGTGCTATATTCTCTGTTTAGTAGCACGGAGCCTAACATTTTTGGTATCAGCTTAAACTGGGATAAGCTCGATTTCTTTTGATCAAACTCGAGTCTAGGCACAGAGTTTTGATTTTATTTTGAGTGACTCTGTGACTTATGTGATCTTTTATCTGTCTATGTGATATATATCTGCTGTGAGATCTTACCTCTAGACTTGTTTAGATGCCGTCGAGGAGAGGAAGAGGTAGGACGACTAGACGTACCGAGGAGGAGTCTAGGGCGGGTAGTGATGACGATATCCAGCAGGTTGAGAATGTTACTAGGCGGATAGGTGAGATGGAGTTGATTTTAGCTAGGTTTCAGCGGACGAACCTTCCGACGTTTTCTGCAGGTGAGGGTGGTGCGATGGCTGAGGCTTGGCTAGTTCAGATGGAGGAGTTGTTCGATACTCTGGAATACGCTCCCAAGAAGAGACTAAAGCTGGCGGTGTTGCAGCTGAGAGACAATGCACAGCGCTGGTGGAGAGGTACTTCTCGTATTCTTCGTGATACTGGGGCTGTGATCACTTGGGAGAGCTTCTGTGAGGCGTTTCGACAGGAGTATACCCCGGAGTCCTTCTATAACAGTCGCGAGCGAGAGTTCGACAACCTGAGGCAGGATAACATGCAAGTGGCTGAGTATGCCTGACAGTTTTCTGCTCTTTTGATCTATGTGCCACATGTAGCCAACCAGGAGAGGACGAAGAGGAACAAATTTCTGAAAGGCTTGAGGCCTGATCTGTACCGGATGGTTTTGTCTGGTTCACCTGCGACCTACATAGAGGCAGTGAACCGAGCGGTGGATATTGAGGAGAGTTTGCTGGAGGAGGATGCTCCGACTCGAATGACTACTGGACTGTAACGACCCGACTTTTTCTCAAAAGAAATTTAGAAATTTGGGGTTCGAATTGAAAGACCCAAAAATTTCAATCTTAACAAACATAAAAGTCGTTACTAAAATTATGGACTAAATTGCGAATAAACACAATTCATTGCTGCTGAAACGCGAAACGAACGAAACAATGACGTGAGCGGAAGTAATACCAAAATCTGATAAACACTTTTCAGGATTAAGGAAAGAAATCAGCTTTAAGGGTGTATATCAACACAAAAATAGATCCCCAGCCGAACGCAATAACATACGCAGAACTGATACAACATCTGATAGAAATTCGAAATAAGTATAAATAGAAGTCTGAACGGATTTATATTGTTCCACTGAACTAGGAATCTGTTATAATACAAAAACACTACAACTGAAGTTTCTGTACAACAAAACAAAGTCTGAAGAGAACAACGGAAGATGTCCACGATAAACACATCCTTCCTTTCTGATCATCTCCCTCCAGCTCCTTACTGCTCATTACTTGCACTCAATGAAAACTAGTGAGCCAAAAGCTCAGCAGGTAGAATCTGGAATAACGAAATCATGCAATAGAAGCTGAAACTGTAACTGGAATCTGAAATCCTGAATACATAACTGAAGTCTGAATACGCTTTAGAATGAACAAGCGCAATAACATATCTAAGAAATCTGATAGAAACTGAAAGCATAAACATAATAAAATTCTGAAAATATTTTCTTTAAACATTCTCTAGAGCTGTGATTAAAATCACACTTGCGCTCTTCTTTCTATTTTCTGAAATTATGACAACACTTTAAACATTTTTGTCCAATTCGTTTGATCAAACTCCTGATATCAATCTCTTAGCACTATGGCTCATGGTGAAGGGATATACAGATCCGTCGACCTATACACCTGATCCTTCCTCTGTTGAAAGGGCACACGGTTCGTCAGCCACGCACTCACCCTTCCTCTGGGGACCCTCTTTGTTGTCATAACTTAAAACATTTTCTAAAACATCATTATGCTCTTTCTTTTCTTTCTTAAAATCTGTTTTCTTTCTCTCTTGTACGAATTACTAGTTTTTCATTTGTCTAATGATGTTCTGGAACTTCAAGGGATTTCTCTGTAAAACTTGCGAAGATGAAAACTGAATAAAAGCTCTCAAATCTGTTCAATTGAATCGAATAATTCTTTCGAATTGAAGCGGAAATGAATAAGGGATCAAATTCTGGAATTTCGTTATCTGTTGAAGAAATGAACAGTAACTATCTGTTGAAGAAATGAACAGTAACTATGTGTTGAAGAAATGAACAGTAAGTAACTGTCTACAGACTCTCTAGAAAGACACGAACAAAACTGTCAACAGATATCTCTTGGGGAAAACAACGATTGCTGTCAACAGATATGTCTCTGGTAACAAAGTAACAGTGGTACATGAACTAATGCAACTGCTGACAAAAGCTGGGGATTAACAAAACAACAGCTGGTGAAGAAACTAATGACTAAATAATACAACAGCTGGTTATGAACTAAACAACAGCTGACAACAGCTGAACACATACAAAGGCAACAGCTGAATCATAAACAAATGCAACAGCTGACAACAAAATAATGCAACAGCTGAGAACCAACAGCTGATGAACAAACTAACAGCTGATGAACAAAATAACAGCTGATGAACAATAAAACATGCAACAGATGAACAAGAAATAGTGCGACTGCTGATCGCAACGATTGAACGCAAACTATGCGACAGCTGAAATCTATACTTAGAATATTTTCAACAAAGAAATATCAGCCGTGGTATAAGAACCAGATTTCAGACTTAACCAGGTGAATGACGATGGTTTTCCTTTGTCTGAAGAATTCAAAATATCTGAAGAATTTTCTGGAAATGATTGAATAAGCTACTTGTAAGCTACTTCGATGGAATTTCTGAAGAAAACTCAAGAATCTACTGGATGAACATCACCAAACCATTTTCTAAAACATTTCTGGATCAAAATACAGTAAAACGCAACTTTCATAAAAACAGAGCATGAACTTTTATGAAATTTTTCAAGAACAGCCGAAGCCATCTTCCTTTCTTTAAAATCTCATATAAACATGCAAAGAGAATTGAATATATGCTTTCACTGAGTGAGCAAGAAGCAGAGTTTACTTGCCTAAATTCTTGAACACAACCGCAGTAGAAATCCAGCCAACCACTAACACTCCGATCGTCTCCTTCGAAAAACTTTAAAAGTCTTTTATTTGGTTTCTTGAGAGAGAGCACCGCTTAAAAGTAATTTAATTTGAAGATAATGATGCATGAAGCAGCTAACATCCTATATACATATGATTTGTAAATGCCTATAGAAGAAACACATTTAAATCAATATGCCTAAATCTTCTGAAAGCGTACTCTGTTTTTAAAATAAAATGATGCACATGGAAACCGAACGATTTTAGTTAAAACAAAAGGATTCGATCGGCTTGCTATAATCGGCTAAACCGCTGATGCAATTACATTCTAACATCTGAAATCTGAAACTCGATTAAATCAAGAGTTAAATAGAATAGCATTGTAATCCCTCAGTCTCATAACTTTCTAATTTGTGGCCTATAAAATCTCTGGGCATTACAATCTAACCCCCTTAAAAGAATTTCGTCCTCGAAATTTCTTACTTGAAGACATCTGTGTTAGAGTAGATGCCCAACTAGCCAACTTGTGGCTTGTGGGTTTTATTGACTCTTGTGTATAACGATCTTTATTTATGAAATACGCATTTCTTTATGGCATTCTTTATTTTCATTATGTTATAATGTTAACAATTGTGTTGGATAAAGACCTAGAATGCACCATAGTGTATGTTAGATGTGATAGTGGATATGATGGCTATCATGAAACACATATAATAGTCACTGTGTATTCTGAACTCGTTCCTAGTCGATTGGGCCGTCAAAATGAGGATAAGGCCGCCCGAGCTTGAGACTAGCATCTGCGATGTGAAGTACCATGTTTAATTGGTAGGGAACATTGTGATGTTCTGAGCATGCAGATGGATAGTGACCTGGTGATCTATCGAACTACCCTCGTTCGGACTTTCCAAGTGGTTACCATTTGTCGAGTGGATAAGTCCGAGGTCTTGGTTGTACTGATTAGTCGTCACTACTCGAAACGTCATTGAGACTCTGCATGATAGGCGCCTCACTTTGACCCGTTTACCGACTCACTTGGATTGGGTGAGGTCCCGATGCATGTAGGAGTCGATTGTGCCAAAGAGGAAATGGTTCTATCTTGGGCCAGTACAGACTCTACAAGGGTAGCACTTCAACGACGAGAGTATATACTACTGAAGTTTAGAGAATTGCTTCTTCACAAATTTTAGACCGCCCGACGCGACAATTTTATTTCTGGCCAGCCTTCCACCAATACCGATATTAAAGTCCTACGAATACTATCAAATACTTATCTCTCTGTCTTAGCAGGACTCATATGTCAGGTGAAATTACATGGTTTACAGTGGGACGGGGAGAGTTATTCTTTTTTATTTGAAGGAGAAACGCGTGATCGTGGAGCTGTTATTGCCAGATCCAATACCAACTTTCGGTCCACGGGCTGGGCTGGCCAGCCTTCCACCAATACCGATATTAAAGTCCTACGAATACTATCAAATACTTATCTCTCTGTCTTAGCAGGACTCATATGTCAGGTGAAATTACATGGTTTACAGTGGGACGGGGAGAGTTATTCTTTTTTATTTGAAGGAGAAACGCGTGATCGTGGAGCTGTTATTGCCAGATCCAATACCAACTTTCGGTCCACGGGCTGGGTAAGGACCATGATTATGGTTGATGGCTCCTGGGTAATTGAGCCGTGCGCTGATTATTTGAAGAAATTGCCCAGGCCAGTTGTTTGTACAGAAATTTTTCCTCAAATTTCTTATGTCGATACACTCCCTCAAATAAGTGAATTTTTCAAAGTGATGAAAAAGATATGGGCTGACGTTTGTATAGAAGCTGCCCAATTCTTACTGCCAGGTGGATCACTCAATTTTTCCAGGACTATTGCTATTGTTGAGCCAATCTCAGTTTTTGGTTCTCAGAGGCCTACAGTTACCCTTGGGGCTGGTCCCAGCTATGTACAGCCTTTGTTCGGTACAGTTTATTTAGTGGTTTGAGTACCGTTGACATCCGCAATTTTGTTTCCACTTTTGCTCTGAACAGATCAGTTTTGAGAGATGTACACTTAGTTACTCATTCAGTTTCAGTTGCTCCTAGTGCACAGATTTTTATTGCTTCAGTCGTTAATCAGTTTGTACAGATAGCTACTAGTTCAGTTCTTGAGGATCAGAAATCAATGATGGCTTTAAACTAGCGTCCTCACTCTCCAACTACCTCAGATGATTCTTCTATGTGTTTTGATGACGATGAAACGTTTTCTTCTCCAATCACTCTACCCGTTTTCCCCACAGATCTTCAAGCATCCTTCGCACAACTACGTGCTTCTATTGAACAACTTCAGTTTGAACAGTTGAGTCAGAAGGATGATAATGATAAACTCAAGAATATTCTTCTAATGCACATCAGAGACCTTGAGAAGCAGGTTAATGCACGTTTTGATGAATATTGGCGTACAGGGCGTTGCTTACAAATATTCGCAAAGATATGCATGATCATAAGACTGACCTGTCGCTGGATATTGTTAGATCTCATCAGAAGCTGAGCACTCAGGTGGCTGCTGCTGCTTTAGACAATGTTGACATTCGAAAGGAGGTGAAAGAGTAAAGAGCTATGATAACAGACTTGGATGGGCAGGTTGCTACTGTTCTGTGAGGATTGAGAAGTTATATTAGTGATTAATTGAATTGATTTGGGATTAATCACGTGTGGTTGGAGGTTTACGCGAATGTTATAAGGTTCCTGCTGGTTCCCCAGCCGCAGCGCTAGTTTAAGAAATGAGAAGTATCGATTTTTTTTTGGTGAAGTCAACGCTGGTCAAAGTTACTGTAGCTCGTGCTGGTGAATTTTGAATCAGCAGCGATATCGTCAGCGTGACGCAATGAGAGCTGCTGGTTTAGCGTCGAGTTTGAGGTTGCTGCTGGTAGATGTTTACGCGAATGTTATAAGGTTCCTGCTGGTTCCCCAGCCGCAGCGCTAGTTTAAGAAATGAGAAGTATCGATTTTTTTTTGGTGAAGTCAACGCTGGTCAAAGTTACTGTAGCTCGTGCTGGTGAATTTTGAATCAGCAGCGATATCGTCAGCGTGACGCAATGAGAGCTGCTGGTTTAGCGTCGAGTTTGAGGTTGCTGCTGGTAGATATTGCATGTAGCGTGAGATTGAGCGA
>KQ992413.1:8632-20028 GCA_001598015.1 Dorcoceras hygrometricum
CATTTTGACGGCCCAATCGACTAGGAACATGTTCAGAATACACAGTGGCTATTAGATGTGTTTCATGATAGCCGTCATACCCACTATCACATCTAACATACACTTTAGTGTATTCTAGGTCTTTACTCAACGCAATTGTAAATCATTATACACACAATGAAAGTAAAGAATTCCATATGGATAAATGCGATTTTGACGGCCCAATCGACTAGGAACATGTTCAGAATACACAGTGACTATTAGATGTGTTTCATGATAGCCGTCATACCCACTATCACATCTAACATACACTTTAGTGTATTCTAGGTCTTTACTCAACGCAATTGTAAATCATTATACACACAATGAAAGTAAAGAATTCCATATGGATAAATGCGAATATCATATATAAAGATTGTCATATACAAGAGTCTATAAACCCACACGCCAAAAGTTGGCTAGTTGGACATCTACTCTAACACGATGCTGGTCAAATCGGGATTTCGTTGCGGTTAGATAGGCGGAGCTGGTATCTTGGACGTCGTTGAGATGTTGCAGCACTAGTTCAGCAGCAAATTCTGCTTTTCTACGCTAGCGACAAGACCCTATGATCAAATCTGAAGTTCTGATGTCGGATCTGAATTTCCCGTCCTATCTATTTCGTGAGTCAAATCTGTTTTACTCCTAAGACACTATTTCTAGAATCACATCTTTTTTCCCGTTAGCGACATTAACCCAGAACTCAAATCTGTTTCAAGAGCACTACTATTCCATAGTCAAATCTGCTTCGATGCTAGCGATGCATTTCTAAAGCCAAATCTGATCACGCTAACGATATTGTTCATTTACCAACTCTCTTTTTAACGTTAGCGATACTATGATAGAATCTGTTTCTACGACTAAGATCTGTTTCACATCCGAATGATATTTTCGTTAGCCAAATTTGTTTTCACCCCAGCGATAAGTCCCCAGTAGTCGTATATGATGGTCAGTGAGATTTTAAAGAGAAACGAGTTTCAAAATGCAGTGAACCTTGATGGTGTTCAAATCTGTTTTCAACCAGATATGAGTTTAAAGGAAGAAAAGTTTAGCTTTAAAGAATTTATGGCTTAGATAACAGACGGTCATAAAGGAAGGTTGAGCAGCTGTCAAGACAGTTGCCCCTTTATAAAGGAAGGGTTAGCAGTCGTCGAGCGTGTCGTATGCCCCTTCATATAGGGCTTCATGCCATAAAGACTTAATTCAGAAGTAGCTTGATCAAGTGCCAAAGGACCTAAGGAGAGCTTCTAAGCCATAAATCACAAGAAAATAATGATCAGATCTGGGTTATTTCTCAAATCTTTTTTTACGAAAGATGTTTAAGTTTAAATGTCTTCCTTTAAACTAAGTTACGTTAAGATATAAGACGTCTTCCTGCATTAAGTGATTTTGTTATTCTCAGATTTTACTTGTTGAGCCTTTAGGATCATTAGCTTTTAAATGGTGTAGGTTAGACAAAGCTGGGGCAGACGGGCGGCGGGAACTGAACCAGCTGTGGTGATTGTGTTTATCAATTGCCGATGTTTTCCGCGCAGCTGTTGTTTTTTTGGATCTTTTGTCAAGTCTGTATTAGATCTATTACAACAATAGTGAATTCATATAGAGTTCCAGTATTTGTAATATCGCAACTTTGCAATGTATATCAAATCTGTTGGTCAGATCTGCCGTTAATGTTTCATTTTGGCGCCATTAATTCAACTGTTTGTATATCGAATTTGTAAGGCAATACAGCTTACAAAATACTTATTCAGCCCCTCTTTCTCCTTTTATTGTTTTATTAAACCCAAATCTGTTGACACCCATGGGCGTGGGCGTCACAACTTGGTATCAGAGCATGGTCCTGAGATAAACATATACACTTTTGGTTGTGACAGATTTCATCGACCGTTTCTCTAGAGCTGTGAGTTTTACTTTATGTTTCAGAGCATTTTTCTTGTAATTTAGCATTTTCTGATGTTCATATTGTGGTGGATTACGGGCTATAGAATAAGATGTCTGGCAGAGGAAGAGGTATAAGAAACACTTCCTTAGAAGTACTCGACCTAGACAGTAACGCTAGCATTACCCAACTTCTAAGGCTTTTGGTAGAACAATCTGGCAGAGGCAATGGCCAATATTCGAGTAGTAGAGGACCAAGCCATGACGATCCTCAAGAGAAGTTTATAAGGCAGAAAAGAAGGAGTTTAGTGGAACTACAGATCCACTGATTGTTGAAAGCTAGATAAAGTCAATGGAGGTTATCTTTGAGTATCTCCAGATGCCAAATTTGGATAGGCCCAGGTGCTCTATCTACATGTTGAGGGATGACGCTATGATTTGGTGTGAAGGAGCCAAGTTATATGTGGATTTGGCAAATCTTACCTGGGAGATTTTTAGCGAGTATTCTTTGAGCACACTTCACAGCACACAAGAGGTCTGAGTTGAAGAGGGAATTTCTAACTTTGAAACAAGGGAGTATGACCGTACAGGAGTATGTGCGGGTGTTTGAAAGAGGTTTTTATTTTGTTCCTATCATTGGTAGAGACCCAGAGGAGAACCCGAGTCATTTTGTGGAAGGGTTAAAGCCTATGTACAAGATGAATGTTAGGCTATCTGTGCCTAAGACTTACACAGAAGCAGTGGATAGAGCCATGCGCATTGAAAGAGATTGGAAAGATGTGGAAGAAGAGAGGCAACAAATGAGGCAGGACTTTCAACAGAAGGATCAGAGGCCATTTAAGAAGCAGAATAAGAATCAGCAGAGGCCCCAAGAGCAGAATCCCCTACCCATCCAACCCATTAGTGCAGTTCCTGCTAGCAACAACAGACCCGTGTGTCCCAAGTGCCAGAGAACTCACCCTGGTCCATGCAGACTTGGACAGAACGTCTGCTTCAGATGTGGGTTGCCAGGGCATATTCTTGAGAATTGCCCAAAGACTAAGCAGCTGCTGACGAGTAGAGCTTTCGTGATGACAGCGGAGCAGGCCAACCCAGATTCAACGGTGGTTACGGATAAGTTCTTGATTGCTGGTATGCCCTCCATAGCTTTGATAGATTCCGGAGCTACCCATTCTTTTATAGCAGCCAAGTTTGCTAAGGAGTTACCCATCAGACCCGACCAAGTAACTATAGGCTTTTGCGTAACGGTACCCTCGGGAGAAAAGTTAGTATCCTATGATCTGTTTCGAGATTTAGAACATAGGCTTCAAGGGCGATTGATTACTGCAGATTTGATTGTGCTACCGATGCCCGAGTTTGACATGATTTTTGGAATGGACTGGTTGACCAATTATGGAGTAGTAATTGACTTTATGTTCCGAACATTAATGGTTAACCCAAGAGGAGACCCATTTACATTTCAGGCCAATCAGATTTGGAAGATTCCATGCATTATATCAGTTCTTAAGGATCAACGCTGTTTGAGGAAAGGAGGAGTAGGATTCCTAGCAAGCCTAACATCCTTAACTACGATTAGTAAACCCCAACTTTCAGATGTGGAGGTGGTGAATGAGTTTCCCGAGGTTTTCCCAGAAGATATCCATGGACAACCACCAGATAGAGAGCTAGAATTCCCAATTGATTTAGTGCCAGGAGCAGCATCAGTATCTAGACCACCCTATCGCCTAGCCCCATCTGAGATGAGGGAATTAAAGGAACAGATACAAGATTTGCTGGATAAAGGATTTATTAGACCGAGCACGTCACCCTAAGGAGCCCCTGTTTTATTTGTTATGAAGAAAGATGGGAGTCTGAGGTTATGTATAGATTACCAAGAGCTGAATAAGTTTACCATTAAGACTAAATATCCCCTCCCTAGGATTGAGGATATTTTTGACTAGTTGAAGGGATTGATAGTCTTTTCTAAGATCGACTTAAGATCTGGATACCACCAGTTTAAGATTAAGGATATCTTAGTGTACTCTAAGACCAGATCTGAGCATGCTGACCATCTTAGGACAGTGCTGCAAGTTTTGAAGAGTAAGAAGTTGTTTGCCAAGTTCAGTAAATGTGATTTTTGTTTGAAGAAAGTCACACTTTTAGGTCACCTTATATCTAAGGATGGATTGTAGGTAGACCCAGTTACGGTGGAAGCTGTCGTGAGTGGCTAGTTCCCAAATCTGTTTCAGAAGTAAGGAGTTTCTTGGGTTTAGCCGGATACTATAGGCGATTCATTCAAGGATTTTCAAAGATAGCTGTCCCCTTCACCTTGCTAACAAGAAATCAGGTTAAGTATGCCCCGGAGTGCCAACTCAGCTTTGATAAGTTAAAACAAGCGTTGATAGAAGCCCCCGTGCTAACCATGCCATCTGATCAAGGGAAGTTTGTGATTTATACAGGCACGTCCAAGTTGGGTTTAGGTGTTGTACTGATGCAGGATCGTAGAGTAATTTCCTATGCCTCCAGACAACTTAAGGATCATGAGAAGAATTATCCCACCCATGACCTAGTACTGGCAGATGTAGTTTTTGCCTTGAAAACCTGGAGACATTACCTTTATGGGGAGAAGTGCGATATTCACAGATCATAAGAGCCTCAAATACCTTTTCACCAAAAATGAGATCAATATGTGGCAGAGGAGATGGTTAGAGTTATTGAAGGATTACGATTGTACAATCAGCTATCACCCAGGAAAAGCCAACGTAGTAGTGGATGCTCTAAGTAGGAAATTTGTTGGATTAGCCCAACTCAGCGTCCAGAGACCATTGGCATATGACATTGAGAAGTTTGGAATAGAATTGGTGCACAGTGGTAGTACTATGATTTTGGCAGATCTCATCATATGATCGAATATGATAGACCAGATCTGAGAGGGACAACTGAAAGATGAGCAGCTTCAAAAGTGGGTTAAGCAAGATAGAGAGAGAGGTAGTAGTCTCTACTTTTCAGAAGGAGTAGTCAGATTTCAGGGCCGGATGTGGGTGCCCCAAGTAGACACCCTGAGATCAGATCTGATGGCAGAGGCCCATTCAGCCCCCTACTCTGTGCATCCGGGGAGTACTAAGATGTAAAAGGATCTTCAGAAGCTGTATTGGTGGCCGGGAATGAAGAGAGATATATCCTGATTTTAGAGAGAGAGGTAGTAGTCTCACGTTTTCAGAAGGAGTAGTCAGATTTCAGGGCCGGATGTCGGGTGCCCCAAGTAGACACCCTGAGATCAGATCTGATGGCAGAGGCCCATTCAGCCCCCTACTCTGTGCATCCGGGGAGTACTAAGATGTAAAAGGATCTTCAGAAGCTGTATTGGTGGCCGGGAATGAAGAGAGATATATCCTGATTTGTCTCTGAATGTTTGATGTGTCAATTGGTGAAAGCTGAACACCAAACACCAGCAGGAATGTTGAAGCCCCTGCCTATTCCAGAATGGAAATGGGAGTGCATAGCTATGGATTTTATGGTTGTATTACCCAGGATTGTTCAAGGATATCATTCCCTTTGGGTTATAGTAGACAGACTCACTAAGTCAACTCACTTATTACCAGTTAAGACAACATATGATGTGATCAGATACGCAGATCTGTATGTGAATGAAATAGTGAGGCAGCACGGTGTTCTAGTTTAGATAGTATCTGATAGAGATCCGAAATTTACGTCAGCTTTCTAGAAGAGTTTACATACAGCTTTAGGTATGAAGTTGACTTTTAGCACAGCCTTTCACCCCAGACATATGGACAATCTGAAAGGGTGATTCAGATTTTGGAGGATTTACTCAGAGCTTGTATTGTGGATTTTTCAGAAAGCTGGGATTCAAAGCTACCGTTGGTAGAATTTGCGTATAACAAGAGTTTCCAATCTTCTATCCAGATGGCCCCATACGAAGCTCTCTATGGTCGCAAATGTAGAACACCTCTTCACTGGGATGAGGTAGGAGAACGATCTGGTTTAGGACCAGATGTGGTAGAGCAAACAGCTGCGTCTGTTAGGAATATTAGAGAACGGATGAGAGCTGCTCAGAGCAGACAGAAGAGTTATGCAGACAATAGACGTCGACAGCTGAGCTTTGAAGTTGGTTATCATGTGTTTTTGAGAGTAGCTCCGATGAAGGGAGTAATGCGCATTGGGAAGATAGGAAAGCTGAGTCGTAGATATATTGGGCCTTATGAGATTATGGAGCAAATAGGAACGTTGGCTTATCGTTAGCATTGCCCCCGCATCTGTCCGCAGTGCATAGTGTTACGTATCAGCTTGGAGGAAGTATATTTCCAACCCGTCGTACGTATTGACTCATGAGCCAATTCAGTTAGCACCATATCTGAGTTACGAAGAGAGACACGAGAGGATTCTTCTTCGAGATATTAGGAAGTTGAGAAACCGTAGTATCCCTGTGGTTAAGGTGCAATGGTCTAACCAAACAGAACGTGAAGCTACGTGGGAGACCAAAGCTGATATGCATAGACTTTACCCAGATCTGTTGGTAAGTAAATTTCAAGTACGAAATTTCAATAAGCAGGGTAGAGTTGTAGCGCCCCAAAAATCCATAGGTTCACAATTTTAACCCTTTTTATTTTAAGGGCCATGTTGATATTTCCAGATTTCATATTTCAGCTTTAAGTTCATTTTAATTGTTTTAAAAGATGATTTCAGATTTGAGACACGACTCAGAAGATTTTGGACAGATTTCACCTCAAGCACAAGCTCGAGCAGATTTCTGATTTCGGAAATAAAATGTTTCAAATTGATCAAATTGTTCTCTTCAAATCCTTTGGAAAATTCCAAATTTAAAACAGTAGATGGGAGCTTTTTACAAATCTTTCAAAAAGGACAAAGAGTTGGTAGGAATCCCATGCCTACTCGAGTGTTTTCACCTAATGTCAATCATGCTCTTTTATATGATTACCTACTTGAAGTAGGAGTTCACTTTCATTTGTAAGGAAATCTTTCATCCTCTTAAAACTCTCTGGAGCTCGTTGTGGTGCTTGAGGAGGATTTATACAGGAACCAGTTGTCTCCGTGTTTCCAGTCTTAAGGCAAGTAAAAGCTGATTCTTGCTACGCAATTCAAAGCATATATTGTTTTCCTCAGTTCTGTTTGCTTGCCTGTTTAAGTTAAATATAAAGCAATGTTCAATCAAGTTTATGAAAAGTGAAAGATCGGGTTCATTGTTGTTTTCTGTTTTAAAAGAATGTTAGTATGTTTTAATTGCAGATTTTTATGTATATGTTCTTTTAAAAACATTGAGCATTCAGATTCTTGTTTATCGAAAGGGTATGAGGTCCTTCCTTCTGGTGAATGGCGATGTCTGGACTTGACTCCGAGTAATCAGTGATGCTGGTCAAATCGGGATTTCGTTCCGGTTAGATAGGCAGAGCTGGTATCTTGGACGTTGTCGAGATGTTGCAGCACTAGTTCAGCAGCCAATTCTGCTTTTCTACGCTAGCGACAAGACCCTATGATCAAATCTGAAGTTCCCATGTCGGATCTGAATTTCCCGTCCTATCTGTTTCGTGAGTCAAATATGTTTACTCCTAAGACACTATTCTACAGTCACAAGTGTTTTCCCGTTAGCAACATCAACCCAGAACTCAAATCTGTTTCACGCTAGCACTACTATTCCATAGTCAAATCTGCTTCGATGCTAGCGATGAATTTCTAAAGCCAAATCTGATCACGCTAACGACATTGTTCCTTTACCACATCTATTTTTAACGTTAGAGATACTATGATCGAATCTGTTTCTAAGACTAAGATCTGTTTGCATCCGAATACTATTTTTGTTAGCCAAATTTGTTTTCACCCCAGCGATAAGTCCCCAGTAGTCGTATCTGATGCTCAATAGATTTTAAAGAGAAACGAGTTTCAAAATGTAATGAACCCCGATGATGTTCAAATCTGTTTTCAACCAGATATGAGTGTAAAGGAAGAAAATTTTAGCTTTAAAGGATTTATGGCGAACAGACGGTCATAAAGGAAGGGTGAGCAGCTGTCAAGACAGTTGCACCTTCATAAAGGAACGATGAGCAGTTTTCGAGCGTGTCGGTTGCCCCTTCATATAGGGCTTCATGCCATAAAGACTTAATTTAGAAGTAGCTTGATCAAGTGCCAAAGGACCTAAGGAGAGCTTCTAAGCCATAAATCACAAGAAAATAACGATGAGATCTGGGTTATTTCTCAAATCTGTTTTTTACAAAAGATGTGTAAGTTTAACTGTCTTCCTTTAAACTAAGTTATGTTAAGATATAAGACGTCTGCCTGCATTAAGTGATTTTGTTATCCTCGGATTTTCTTGCTGAGCCTCTAGGCTCATTAGCTTTTAAATAGTGCAGGTGAGACAGAGCTGGGGCAGACAGGCGACGGGAACTGAACTAGCTGTGGTTATTGTGTTTATCAATTTTCGATGTTTCCGCGCAGCTGTTGTTGTTTTTGGATCTTTTGTCAAGTCTGTATTATATCTATTACAACAATAGTTAATTAATTTAAAGTTCCAGTAGTTGTAATATCGCAACTTTGCAATGTATATCAAATCAGTTGGTCAGATCTACCCTTACTGTTTGATTTTGGCGCCATTAATTCAACTGTTTGTATATCAAATTTGTAAGGCAAGACAGCTTACAAAATACTTATTAAGCCCCTCTTTCTCCTTTTATTGTTTTATTCAACCCCAATCTGTTGACACCCATGGGTGTGGGCGTCACAGAAAATATAATAGAGAGTGTTGTGCTAATCCAAAACAGAAGAACAGAAGAAAGCACAACCATGGGAAGATAACAGAAAACCAGCTCGGACAAGAGCACTTCCCAGTGTGTGAGATTCTATCTTTGAGTGATTGAGCATACACTATAATATCACATACGATTCACTCATACATTAGAGAGTTGAGCGAAAACAGACATTGAGTGAATCAAATACAAAACTCTCCATTCTAGTCTTTGGACAGAGACGTTAAACAAGTCTAGTTGTCTTTCGCACTAAGACGTTAAAGAAGTGTGTGTAGCCTTTCTCACTGAGGCGTTAAGAAGTGGAGTTAGAACACAGCTTGCGGGCCTAGTGTTCAGTTGTGTTGCTAGGAGTTCCTGTGGCTGCTGGTCGTAGGAGTGGGTTGCAGCGATGGGTCGCTGTAATCAAAGCCTTCTAGTGGAAACCTTCCCGATTGCGGAAGAAGGGGAGACTAGGAGATTCAGCTCCGAACTTCCATAAACAAATTGCAGCGTATTTTATTTACAGATTTCATCACCTACACTCATACGCATAGCATGTTTACTTAATATGCTTAAAACTGTTTAAAGAGCTTTCGAATATATGAGTTCAAATTGAGTTATTTCTGCATGATTTTAATTCATTACTCAATCTGTATCTCGATGCATTAACATTCAAGAACACTGAGCTATTGCAGCTCAAGATTGACGGAACCAGATCGCTTGCGCTAAACAAGCTCGTAGAGCAACTGGTAATCTGGACCAGCTCGCAGGGCTGTTGGTCCAGATTCACAGCGATCTTGTTTCACAAGTTACGTGCTGGTTTTCCAAACTCCAAATTTTTTTTAAAAAAATTGCACGTAACTTACTGGGTTGGTGTTTCGGCTGTGTGAGAGCCTACGTGAGTTGTGGCAGAGCTCATGAACACCCTCGTATTTTGGGACCTATAGAATGGCATGACATTCCATTCGTAATAGCCGAAGGGAACTGTAAATGATGTTTTGTATCTGTCAGACTCAGCAATTTGGATTTGCCAGAATCCTGATTTTAAATCAAATTTGGAGAATATTTTGCTCAAATGGAGTCTGTTGATAAGATCTTTTTTATTTTGTATTGTATATCTATTCCATATTAAAACTTTGTTCAAAGGTTTGTAATTGTCAGGCCCCGTGCACAAACACAGAGTTTAACCACGCAACAATAGCGGAAGCATTTAAAATAGTGGCTAAAATTTCGCTTTTGGCCTGACTGATAAAAACATAATTTAAAATATTTCAATACTAAAAATATCCCAGTTTAAAAGATTACAGTACAACAGTACAACATGTACCTCATAAAAGAACAACAGAATACAACAAGCACAAGGCACTCCCCGGCTACTAGTACTGATACATATATGGTATACGCTAACTGGGACACTCTAACCACCTCTTGGTGCACCTCCCGCTAAACTCCATGACCAGCTGACTAACCTGGGAAACCTAGACAACACACACAGGAAAACAAACACCAGCCCCAGAGGGACATGGGGTCAAACCCCAGTACAGAGAGCAGCATAAAATAGCTAATGGAATATGCAAATTCTATGCATGAGAACAAGGCTACAACCGAAAGCAGGGAACCAAAGGATCTTAAGAACTACTCAACAAACGAATCAGATCAATTGAACAACAGTGGCCATGGGGTGCATGAGTATATTGGAGCTACCCACTCGTCTCCACACACGGCACCAGATGCAAAACACAGCTCAACCTGCTGTTGCCCAACTCATGAGGTGTGGGAGCTACCCACTCCGCTCATAGTGGCTTACAGATCCCAGCAGGGAGATGAGGGTGACGGGAGTTACCCGTTCGGCCTCTAAACTAGCATCCTGGTACGCACAGATCAAGATAATAGGCACGGCTTAAACAGAACTGAGCTCAATATGACAAATACGTGTATGCAACAGATAAAATGTCCAACACAGAACATATACAACGATGCAATGCATACACAGCAGCAAGCATAATCACCCATGCTCAATCCTAAGTTGTAAAACAAGCTCACATCCGTACCTCAGTCCTGAGCTATAATTAACACAACGATGTCCCGAGAAACACAGATCTGAAAACCTGCTAAGCAACAATGCACAAAATCTCAGGGACAGTAGCACAGAAACTACAACTGGGAGCTACGATGTAACGCCCCAGATTTAATGACTGCCCCCACTGTACCAACACTGATCTTTTCAGCGTGTTTTGTCATCACTCGCACGCACCTGAGAAACTTCCCAGAGGGTCACCCATCCCAAAATTTTCCCAAGTCAAGCACGCTTAACTTCGGAGTTCTTAAGTAATTGAGGTTAGTTGAGTAAGGCTTATCAAATTTAATTGGTACTACTCATACCAACAAGGTGCATCTTCTTTTCGGGAGCTCATCACTTAGGAACTCCATAGTTAAGCGTGCTTGACTTGGGACAATTTTGGGATGGGTGACCCTCTGGAAAGTTTCTCAGGGTGCTTGTGAGTGAGGACAAAACACGCTGAAAGGATCAGTGTTGGTACAGTGTGGACGATCGTTAAATCTGGGGTGTTACAGTTGGTATCAGAGCCGACCTCTCTTGGTACGATGTGGTTCGGGGACGAACCAAGCGGAAGCTGGTGGGGATGTGAGGTCCGGGGCTCAAAGAGGGCAGGGAGTGATCGCCGGTGCCAGAGGTTGCACGGACAATGAGCGGCTCCTGGCAGGCTTCTAGAGGCGAAGGGGCACATGAATGAACCGATCCCACAC
>KQ992413.1:29352-40647 GCA_001598015.1 Dorcoceras hygrometricum
TAGAACTGAGAGCCTCAGATCTGGTAACTCAGATCTGAGTTGAGCGAAGGCTTATAAAATCGTTTTAAAGGTTTCGAAAAATTAAAAATCCAAGGAGTTCATTCAACCCCCCTTCTGAACTCCTAGGCCTATTTTCGATCCAAATTGATCCTATCAATTGTATCAAAGCTACGCTATCTCAGTTATTGAACAGTTCCATCTTCTGTGCTTATATATTTCAAAATGTCTTCTCACAACAAAATTCCTATGTTTTCCAAGGAGGAGTACAATGACTGGAAGATAAGGATGCACGCTCACTTGGCCGCGCAAGACGATGACATGTGGTTCGTTATCACAGATGGTCCCATGAAGATCATGAAAGCCAATGCAGCTATAGCAATATCTGATGGGGCACCTCAGTGGGTGGAAAGGAACCGACATGAATATACAACTGAGGACAAGAAGAAGGCAAATCTTGACAATGTGGCGAAGGATATTTTATACAAGACGCTGGATAAAAATATGTTCAGCAAAATCAAAACTTGCGCAACTGCCATAGAGATATGGGAGAATTTGACTCAAATCTGTGAGGGAAATGATGAGAACAAAGGAGAACAAATGACCGTGGCCCAGCAGAAGTATGAGTCGATAAAGATGCGAGATGGAGAGACCATGGCAGAGTTCGATGAAAGATTTAGTCATAATAGAGCTGACCAGTCTTGGCAAGGAATACAACAACCGAGAGTTGGCACTTAAAGTGATGAGAGCGTTGCCCAGAGAGTGGGATGTCAAGACCATGGCGATGCGGGAGTCCAAATATCTGAACAAGCTTGAGCTCCATGATCTGTTTACAAATCTCAAGGCCTACGAGTTAGAGCTGGAAACTAGATATGAGGCTGTACGTCAACATCTCAACCAACAAAAGCTCTCGCAACAACGACATCTGAACAGTGCTCACCTAGCACTAGAAAGTATGTAGAACCACTAAGCAACGACGCCATGTCCCTCTTCGTCAAGAAGTTTGGGAAATTCATGAGAAGATCCTCTAACCCTTGTTTCAATTATAACAAATCTGAAAAGATAACTACAGATATGAACTGTTATAATTGTAGGTCGTCCAGGGCACTTCGCTGCAGATGCAACAGGCCCAAGAAGGAGGACATATATAAGAAAGATGAGAAGAAAGACGATAGATCCAAGGAAAGATCCAAAGAGAGAAGGATGAGGACCAGATATGATAAAAGGCCCAACCGAAAGAATGATAGAAAAGTACTTGTTGCTAAGGAGTGTTGGATATGTTTTTACATATCAAAATCTAAGTTTTGATTCACACAAAATCTGCTTCTATTGTACTAACTCTCTACTTGACATGCTCAGCTTTCTTAGACTGGAGTAGACGTGAAGATATCCAAACTGGAACAGTGAGGGGACCCCTAAGCTGGACTGGTCGAAGATATCTAGCTGGAACAGTAAGGGGATGCCCAAGCTGGTACATCAGTTTACTTCCAGAAGTGCAGGGAACACCAAGCTGGTTCACCAGCTGGGAGTAGGAGAAGCACGAAGATCAAGCGCAGAATAAGAAGATCGGTTCAAGCGCAGAATCAAGAGCAGAGTTGAAGTGCAGCGATTGAAGCACGGAGTTGCTCGTAGTGCAGATCAAGTGCAGCACACAAGGGCAGTGATTGAGTGTGAAGCCAATGCAAGATGGATCAAAGCACTGTAGCAGTACAGTGTGATGAAGAAGCAACCAGCTCAACAAGACCAGCTTTGTGGAAAACTGAACGGTAAACAGAGGTGAGCTGGTTAAAGTCAAACCAGCTCAGCAAGCAGAGCAGAGGTCAAGAGCAGCTGGATGAGAAGCAGGCCAGCTGGGAGAAACCAGCCGAGCAGAATAGAGCAACCAGCTCAGACGAACGAAGCAGTTTGAACACAAATGACGTATTGTACTGGTTCAAACTGATTTGTTCGTCCTGTCCACATCAAGCACACAATTCTCATACTCAAAGTCATCAAAGGCTGCAACATTAAATGTGGACAGAGCTCAAAGTCAATAAAGCCTGCAACACAAAAGACGAAGGAAACAAAGCACATACGCGTCAGAAGACTTTTCAGAACGGCTACAACTTTGTGTCCAATGAATAAATCAAGGCAGAGGCTTTAAAAACATGCGCAATGGAACAGAATAAGATATGCCCAAAAACAGAGAGAGCATAGTTGTGCGAAGTCCAAACAGAAAATCAAGTAACGCACAACATTGAACCTGGGAAGACAATGAAAAACCAGCTCGAACTAGGAGCACTTCCCAGGGTGTGTGAGATTTAATTATTGAGAGACTATGCTTAGACTGTAAATCTCACACACACACATTCGAGAGTTGAGCGAGATAGATTAGAGTGAATGTGATTCAATACTATCCATTGAAGTCTTTGGACAGAGACGTTAAACAAGTCTAGTTGTCTTTCGCACTGAGACGTTAAAGAAGTGTGTGTTGTCTTTCGCACTGAGATGTTAAAGAAGTGTGTGTAGCCTTTCTCACTGAGGCATAAAAGAAGTGAGTTAGACACACGCAGCTTGCGGGCTGATGTGCAGTGGTGTGGCTAGGAGTTCTTGCGGCTGCGGGTCGTAGGAGTGGGTTGCAGCGGGGGCATTGTAATCAAAGTCTTCTAGTGGATCCTACCCGTTGCGGAAGAAGGGGAGATGTAGGAGATTGAACTCCGAACTTCCATAAAAAAATAAGCGTATTTTCTTTACGGCTTTCAGTATTTGCATGTTCACGCATTGCATATTTATCAAACGCATAAAAGTGTTTAATCGATCTTTCGAACTTTAGAGTGCAGTTTGAGTTATTTTCGCATGATTTATATTCATTACTCAATCTGTATCTCGGTGCACAAGTATTCAAGAACACTGAGCTATTGCAGCTCAAGTTAAGTTAACCAGATTGTTCGACTGTGTGTCGAGCTGGTTTCAGCATCCAGCTTGAATCAACATGTTGAGCGCTTGCTTTGTATCAAGCTGGTTTCAACAACCAGCTGGAACCAGTTTGGTTATCGCAACCCGAATTCAATGCCTTGATGAATCCTGCATCTTATCATTCGATCTGGTTACACCCTCTAAGTGCTGATTATTGTCAAAATAATAAGTATATAGAGGGTAAATCGATCCTAACATGTACTCATAGCCAATCTCGAACCCATCGCTGCTTGAAAACTCTTCCAAAATCGGGAAATAAATATTAGATCTCTATCAGACACTATCGAAATCGGCACTCCATGCAATCTAACCACATGATCAACGTACAGTCTCGCCATCTTCTTCATGGGAAATCTCACATCATAGGAAATGAAATGGGCTGACTTCGAAAGCCTGTTAATAGCCACCCAAATCGCATCACATCCCCTATTCGAACGCGGTAAATGAGTCACAAAATCCATAACGGCGTGCTCCAAATTCCATTGAGGCACTTCTAAACTCTACAAAAATCCACCAGGTCTCATTATCTCGGTCTTGACCTATTTGGCAATTCAAACATCGGGCTACAAATCTAGAAATTATCATTTCTCATGCCTTCCGACCAGTAGTGCGACTTCAGAGCATGATACATCTTCTTCTTGCCCGGATGCACACTATAACGACTACAATGGGCCTTGTTCATGATGGTTTCTCTCAAATCGATCAGGTTTGGAACTACCAATCTACCACAAAATCTCAGGCATCCATCGAACGACAAATCTGGCTTGGGTTTCTACGTTGGAGAAAGCAGCTCTGAGTGAACGAGTACTCAATCAGATCTGGCATATGAAAAGTTCAATACGATGAATTTTGTCAAAGCCAAAGCCATTGTGATACACAATGCTTATGAGTCGGTGAAGTACGATGACCAGACCTCTGGGCAACTGAACCAAAAAGGCAAAGCTGGTATCGGATATATCAGACCTGAGAACTCCAAGCCAAGCTAGATAAAGAACAGACATGAGAAAGATAAGGCGAAAGCTGGTTCTAATTCGTCTGTTCCCAACCAGTCCAGGCGTGGTTCTAAGAAGGTCAAATCTGTGTGTGTAAAGGTTCAGCCCCAACGAGATCTGAATGGTCCACATACTAAGCCAAAGCTCAACAGATCTCACAACATTTCTGCACCTACCCTTATGGACTCACATACTGGGAAGACTGTTAAAGTAATTCAAGTATGGGTCACGAAAGGGGTAATGCGATCTGGACCCAAGTAAAATGGGGAACCAAATCTGTTTTTGTGATTGCATAGTAACAGGTACAAAGCTGGAGAAGAATATATCATCTGTTACATGGATAGTGACTGCTCACGACATATGACTGGAAAACCAAAGCTACTATCAGATTTGACACCGCACAAAGGAGCTAAGATTGTGTTTGGTGATAACTCTCATGGTAACACCGTGGGTAAGGGTAATCTTACCCATGGTTTACTTGGATATTCAGCTGTGAGCAAACCCTATAGAGTGTTCAACAATCGAAGTTTGACGATCAAAGAATAAGCACATTTGGTGTTTGACGAAAACATCTTTCGATTCAACTCAGCTGCGAGCTTACATGAGTTGTTTTTACGTTTGGAATCAACCAGTCTTGATGAATCAGATGACGACGTGTCACAACAAAGACATTCAGCTAATCCCCAACCATATCTGGTCACACAACAAGATAACGCACAAGAAGATCTGGCAGGTAATCCAGTAGTCATTGATTTAAATAACGTTGACCCCGTACAGGAACATATTTCATCTAGTGTGCCAGTTACGGATGTTGGACCAACTACTGATCAAGTGGATACACAAGCAGATCCAGCAGTACATCAATTAGTATCTGATCCAAATCTGGGACAACAAATCCCTTATCAATTGGTAACAGACAATCCAGATCAAGCAAATCAATCGAACATCCTAACTGAACAAGGAGCAAATACAATCGGATCTGATCTTTGGTTGAATAGAAATCATCCACCTGAGCAGATCATAGGTAACATTCACTCTCCTGTTCGCACACAAAGCCAGCTCATGCATGATTACTTTGATTCAGCATTCATATCGCATATAGAACCAAAGCTGATTGAAGAGGCTTTAGCTGACCCGAGCTGGATAGATGCAATGCAAGAAGAACTTAGTAAATTTAAGAGATATAATGTATGGCAATTAGTTCCTAGACCTACTAATAATTCAGTGATAGGAACTAATTGGGTCTTTATGAACAAGCTAAATGAAGATGGCGTAGTAACTAGAAACAAAGCTAGACTGGTAGCACAAGGATTTAGACAGATGGAAGGCATAGACTTTGATGAGATCTTTGATCCAGTAGCTAGATTAGAAGCCATTCGGATGTTTCTTGCATATGCTTCATATAAAGACTTCAAGGTCTTTCAAATGGATGTGAAGAGTGCCCTTCTAAATGGCATCTTAACAAAGGAAGTGTATGTTGCACAACCTCCTGGCTTCGTTAATCATAAATATCCAGATCACGTTTACAAACTGGAAAAAGCTCTATATGGTTTGAAGCAAGCACCCAGAGCTTGGCATGATGCACTCTCAAAATTTCCTATTGAGCATGATTTACAATAGGCACCGTTGATAAGACACTGTTTAAATTTGTCAAATACGATCATGTCCTGTTAGTATTTGGGTCAACTAACCTCAAATTGTGCCAGAAATTTTCTAAGTTAATGCAGGACAAGTTCGAGATGAGCATGATGGGCGAGCTGACGTTATTTCTGGGATTACAAGTGAGACAGCTTGCTAATGGGATCTTCATTAATCAAGAAAAATACACGAATGAACTTCTGATGAAACTTGGCATGGACAACTGCTCAGCAACTGCGACCCCGATGACTGCTTCTATCAAGTTAGACAAAGACGATGCTGGAACTGCCATAGAGGTATCTTTGTATCGTGGTATAATTGGCTCTCTGCTATACCTAACTGATAGAAGACCAGACATAATGTTTGATGTCTGTTTTTGTGCTAGATTTCAAGCAGAGCCTAAACAATCGCATTTAGCTGTAAAGCGGATTTTAAAGTACTTAAAAGGAACTTCCAATGTGGGTCTTTGGTATCCCAAAAACTCCAACTTTCAACTAATAGGTTATAGTGATGCAGATTACGCAGGATGCAGGATTGATCGGCGAAGAACAAGTGGGACTTGTCAATTCTTAGGAGATAGATTGATTTCCTGGTTCAGTAAGAAACAGACCTCAATTGCAACGTCCACAGCTGAAGCAGAGTATCTAGCGGAAGGTAGCTGCTCTGCTCAGATCTTATGGATTCAACACCAGCTTCAGGACTATGGCATTGATGCTTCCGAAGCTCCTATTCTCTATGACAACTCCAGTGCAATCGCGATCACCCAAAATCATTTTCTGCATTCAAGAAAGAAGCATATCGACATCAGGCATCATTTCATAAGAGATCACGTGCTCAACAGATCAGCAAGTTGCTGATATCTTCACAAAACCCTTACCAGACGCTAAGTTTTCGTATTTTCAAAATATTCTTGGTCTAATAGAACTGCCGTGACTTATCTCTGTGCTAACAATTGTAGGTTGAACAGCTTTCATTTACTTCAGATCTGAATCTACTGTTCAGGGGGAACATCGGGGATTTTCAGGTCTAGTAAATACTCAGACTTGGGAGAACCTCAGCTTTAGGGGGAACATCAGATCTGAATTAATAAATGCTGAGTCAGCCGAATGCGTGAGATCTGAATCCACTCATATTTTGCGTATATACAGCTGATTCTTATAAGTGGACAGATCTGGTAGTACCTCAGCTGGTATATCAATTGGTTTCAGATCTAAAGTTGTGACGTAATGATAAAGTGGCACTCTTTTTCACTTTTTACCCTTTGAGGTTAAAACTCAAAGTGATTTCGAAAATCTTTTCCAAAATGATTTCAAATATCTTTTCCAAATCTGATTGCGCCATCGGATGATTGACATGTGTGCTGTCATCATGCGAAATGTCACTTCAACACAGTAATCGTTTCATATTCTGTTCCTTATACAAATCGTTTCGATTTCACTAACCCTTACTTTGCGCAAAATACACTATTGCTTTCCAGTGTTTCTTGCTTGCAGATAATCTATTCTTCGGCGTATTCTTCCTAACTCAAACTATCAGCAATTGAATCTTTATTGGTTAACAACGCTATTCAGGTCTACTTTGACTCAGTACCAGGAATGGAACACGAGGGGATGGTTGCTATGTTCGAAGACCTTCTGTTATCTGGACTCAGCGGGTTTTTGGGATGTTCTTCAGCCATATATGAAACTGCTCTGGTGGAGTTCTTCCACAACGCTTCAGTCCGGGATGGTAAGGTTGTTAGTACAGTTCAAGGGAAACAAGTTGCTTTTTCAGAAGAATTATTTGTCGGAACCTTTGAGTTGCCGTTGGAAGGGTCGACTGATTTGCATGAGGTGCCAAATTATCTGGTTTTTGAAGCGAGGAATGCGTTCTTATAAGATGGTAAACTGCTAAGCACCTCTTGTAAGAAGAGGGAGATGACACTGGTTCATTACACTCTTTTATTTCTGAGTTGTTTGTTTGTGAGCATGGGTTGAGTTCTTCCCCATTGTGTGATGTTGTTTCCGTGTCTACCCCTGCTGGTGTGAATCTGTGGTCCCGTGAAGTGGTGTTGGATTGTATGCTTCGATTTGATGAGCATGTTTTGGTCTCCAATCTATTGGGAATTAGAGATTTTGACTGCATCTTGGGGATTGACGTATTATCTAGCTATAAGGCTACTGTTGACTGTTTTCATGGTGTGTGAGATTTCGCCCTGACTCGGGTGAGAAGTGGGAGTTCTACGGTGCTGATTCACGCTCGAAGATTCCACTGGTGTCCGCCATGGAGATGTTTAGCCTGCTATCGCTGGATAATGCTGGATTTATGATTTATCCGCTTGACGTTTCCAAGAGCAGCGATTGGAGTTGAGCGACATTCCGATCCTCAGAGAGTTTCCCGATGTATTCCCGGATTAGATTCCTGGATTCCCTCCAAGACGTGAGATCGACTTCAGCATCGAGTTGGTGCTCGGTACCGCCTCGATTTCTAGAGCTCCGTATCGGTTGGCGCCCGTAGAGTTGAAAGATCTGAAGGATCAGTTGAGATATATCTTGGATAAAAGGCTTCATCAGACCGAGTATGTCGCCTTGGGGAGCTCCGATTCTTTTTGTGAAGAAGAAAGATGGGTCTATGAGGATGTGCATGGATTTCCGACATTTGAATAAGGCGACGGTGAAGAACAAGTATCCTTTGCCGAGGATTTATGACTTGTTCGATCAGTTGCAAGGATCGGTCGTATAATCGAATATTGATTTGTGCTCTGGTTATCACCAGTTGCGGATTAGAGATGCTGACGTGGCGAAGACAGCTTTTCGAAAAAAAAAGATTGAGAGAATCGCAGTTGTACGCCAAGTTCAGCAAGTGCGAATTTTGGCTTGATCGAATTGTCTTTTTGGGTCATGTGATTTCCACGCAAGGGATTTCGTTGGATCCGAGTAAGGTCGAAGCAGTTCTTAACTCGGAGAGACCTAGGAATTTTTCCGAGATCCGCATCTTTTTGGGATTGGCTGGCTATTACAGGCGTTTTATCGAGAAGTTCTCTTCGATAACCAGGCCTCTGACTCAGTAGACTCAGAAGGATAGGATGTTCGTTTGGACTGAGGAATGCGAGTACAGTTTTTAGACGTTGAAGGAGAAGTTGACTACTGCTCCTGTTTTGGCTCTACCATCTGGATCCGGAGGATTTTTTGTGTGCTCCGATGCTTCTCCCAATGGTTTAGGATGTGTTCTGATATAGAATGGGTACGTGATTGCTTATGCGTCTTGACAGTTGAATCCTCACGAGACGAGGTACCCTGTTCATGATATGGAGTTGGCTGCGATAGTATTTGCCTTGAAGATTTGGTGGCATTATCTGTATGGTGAAGAATTTGTGGCGTACACCGACCACAAGAGCCTGAAATATATCTTAACACAGTCAGACTTGAATATGAGGCAACGACGATGGATGGAATTGCTCAAGGACTTTAACTATGTGATTCAGTATCAGCATGGGCGGATGAACTCAGTAGCAGATGCTTTGAGTAGGAAGACCCAGCCTGCGATGCTTTTGTTTTTGAGTGTCTCTAAAGTCTATGAGCAGTTGAGTACTTCTGGTTGGCGTTTCCAGCCGGGTGATTAGTACTTTATGGTTTCTTCGATCCAAGTAGAACCGCAGATTTTGAGTGACATCATGGAGGCGCAGAGGACTGATCCATATGTTCATGAGTTGAAGATTAAAGCCCGAAGTGGTCAGTATGAGGATTTCTATGTTACTTCTGATGGATGTCGGAGATATCGAGGATGATTGGTGGTTCCGAACTTGATCGATTTGAAAGAGACCATGAACGATGCGCATTTTAGCCGATATAGTGTGCATCCGGGCGAGAGAAAGATGTACCATGTCTTGAAATCTCACTACTGGTGGGAAGGCATGAAGAGCGACATCTCTGGTTTTGTGGCTAGGTGTATGAATTGCCAGCAGGTCAAGGCTGAGAGCATGAGATCTGGTGGATTGCTACAGAGTTTGGAGGTTCCCCAATGGAATTGGGAGCACATCTCCATGGATTTTGTGACTCATCTACCTCGATTGAGTAGGGGATGTGATGCGATTTGGGTGGTGATTGATAGACTTTCGAAGTCAGCCCATTTCATTCCCTATGATGTGAGTGTCTCTAAAGTCTATGAGCAGTTGAGTACTTCTGGTTGGCGTTTCCAGCCGAGTGATTAGTACTTTATGGTTTCTTCGATCCAAGTAGAACCGCAGATTTTTAGTGAAATCATGGAGGCGCAGAGGACTGATCCATATGTTCATGAGTTGAAGATTAAAGCCCGAAGTGGTCAGTCTGAGGATTTTTCTGTTACTTCTGATGGATGTCGGAGATATCGAGGAATATTGGTGGTTCCGAACTTGATCGATTTGAAAGAGACCATGAAAGATGCGCATTGTAGCCGGTATAGTGTGCATCCGGGCGAGAGAAAGATGTACCATGCCTTGAAATCTCACTACTGGTGGGAAGGCATGAAGAGAGACATCTCTGGTTTTGTGGCTAGGTGTATGAATTGCCAGCAGGTCAAGGCTGAGAGAATGAGACCTGGTGGATTGCTACAAAGTTTGGAGGTGCCCAATGGAATTGGGAGCACATCTCCATGGATTTTGTGACTCATCTACCTCGATCGAGTAGGGGATGTGATGCGATTTGGGTAGTGATTGATAGACTTTCGAAGTCAGCCCATTTAATCCCCTATGATGTGTGGTGTTCCATGAAGAAAATGGCGAAACTATACATCGACCATGTGGTTACATTGCATGGAGTTCCTGTTTCGATAGTACTGACAGAGATTGGCTATGAGTACAGCCTATCACCCACAGACAGATGGTCAGTCTGAGCGGACCATTCAGACTTTATAGGATATGCTGCGTGCAGTTGTGATGGATTTCAGTGGTGGCTGGCAGGATTCTTTGTCCTTGTTTGAGTTTTCGTATAACAACAGCTACCAGGTGACTATCGGGATGGCTCCATTTGAGGCGTTGTATGGTCGAAAATGCAGATCTCCGATCTTTTGGGAAGAAGTTGGTGAGAGACAGCTTTCTACCCCTGAGTTTGTGCAGCACATGAAAGATAAGGTTGATTTGATTCGGAGTAGAATGAAGGCTGCTCAAGACCGTTTCTCTAGCTATGCTAATAGAAGACGTAGACCTTTGGAGTTTGTGGTTGGCGATCGAGTATTTCTCAAAATTTCTCCTTTCAAGAGCGTTATGCGATTCAGATTTAAAGGCAAATTAGCTCCTAGATTCGTTGGTCCCTTCGTGATTGTTGAGCGGATTGGACAGTTGGCTTATAGATTTCAGCTGCCTGATGAGTTAGCAACGATACATGACGTTTTTCATGTGTCAATGTTGAGGAAATATGATCCAGATCCGTCCCATGTGTTGAGAACTGACGAAGTTGAGCTGGATTCTACCTTGAGCTATGTAGAATATCCGGTGCAGATTCTGGATAGGAAGGAGAAGCAGCTGAGGAACAAGATAATTACGTTGGTGATGGTCCAATGGAGTAAGCACGGCCGAGAAGAAGCTACCTCTACCTTGAGTAGAATATCCGGTGCAGATTCTGGATAGGAAGGAGAAGCAGCTGAGGAACAAGATAATTACGTTGGTGATGGTCCAATGCAATGGACACGGCCGAGAAGAAGCTACCTGGGAGGTTGAGGAGAAGATGAGACAAGATTGGCCTCATCTGTTTGAGCACTG
>KQ992413.1:66026-81424 GCA_001598015.1 Dorcoceras hygrometricum
GTCTCGAACTCGGGCGGCCTTATCCTCATTTTGACGGCCCAATCGACTAGGAACATGTTCAGAATACACAGCGACTATTAGATGTGTTTCATGATAGCCGTCATACCCACTATCACATCTAACATACGCTTTAGTGTAATCTAGGTCTTTACTCAACACAATTGTAAATCATTACACACATAATGAAAGTAAAGAATTCCATATAAAAGAATGCGAATATCATATATAAAGAGCGTTTGTACAAGAGTAAATGAAAACCCACACGCCACAAGTTGGCTAGTTGGGCATCTACTCTAACAACTATGTACTTGGTTAACCATTCCGTACCCAAAATCAAATCAAATTCGGGAATGAGTAATACAATCAAGTCAGCAGACACTAAATGTAGCCTAAGCTCCATATTATGATATATTCTATGGGTTAACAGTTCTTCTCCTGAGGGTATGGTTACACAATATACTACTTATAATTGTTCAGTTTGCTCATGAAAATTATTATTAAAATACTCTGATATAAACAAATGGGTAGCTCCCGAATCTAAGAGTCACCAGAGACGATAATCTACCTGTGACCATAGTAGTCTCTGGGTTTGCCTGCTCTGTTGTCATCACGTAGGCTCGGCCAGTTATGGGCTGCTTTGGTTGGGGACAGTTCTTGGCAAATTGGCCTGAGGCACCGTACCTGTACCATACATTTTGACCAACTCTACACTGACCAGATTGATTCTTGTTGCATTTGGGACAAACTTGTTGGTTGTCGATCCCTGGGTAAAAATTTTAGTGGTTGGGGTTGCTGTGGTCGTTGCCACTGGGGCCTTTGTTGCTTGGTCTTTTGTCGCTTAGATGACTGTTGGTCTTTAAGCTGGAAGGCCTGGAATTTCTGCTGGCGCTCCTCTTCATTATTCTTCCAATCCTATTCAGCTCGGAGAGCCTTATCCACTGTTGTCCTGTAGTCTATTGGCTTGACTAGTCTCATGCTTTAGCGTTGGTCTCAAGCCATCAATAAAATGGCGAGTGTTTTCCCCAGCGTCCCCGCCAATCAAGGGAACAAAGTAAAACCCTTTTCAAATATGCGGATGTCATTCCACACAGACGTACTTCCTTGCCTCAGATTTAGAAACTCTCTCTTCAACTCAATGCGCACATCAGCTGAAAAGTACTGATCATAGAATATCTTCTTGAACTCCTCCCACGTGAGTGTGTCCAGGTCTACAGTTAGTTTTTCTCCTTCCCACCATATCATGGCATCCTCTCGTAGCATTAAAATGGCACATCTGAGCTTATCATCATCCACCAACTGCAGGTAGTCAAATATGACCTCCAAAGACTTGATCCAACTCTCCGCCACAAAAGGATCGGTTGTACCAGTGAACTCCTGGGGCCATTGACGTCTAAACTATTCCTGAGGATCCTCTGGTCTAGGAGTCCTACTGGATGTTTGGCCACTCCCCTAGCTCGATTTCTCCATAAAATGTTCCAACAGCTGAGCCATCCCAGCTAAGATATGACTTTTATCACCTGTGTTGGTGTCTCCCGACATGGGCTTTCTTCTTCCTCTACCTCTTCCTGACATTATCTGTAACTTTGCCCAAATCCACCACGTGAACAACAAGAATAAAAGCATATATTACAAAAATAAACTTACAAACTGAAGAAAGCGGCTGACGTGAACTCTCTCAGATTGGAGGCAAGTTTTTATCTCAAGGACCATGCTCTGATACCAAGTTGTGGCGCCCTAGTCCATCATTTCTTTCTAAACAATCTTTAAATATCACAGAAACATGCACTGTTTTTTCAATTTTTGGAAGTTAAAAAAAACAACGTTGAGGGATGGTTGTGCGACGAAGGGAATGATTCAGCTCACGCATAGCCAAACAGATTAGAATGCGAGAACTGATGACATTTACGTGTGCTGAACACACAAGGGTTGGGACATATTAATTTTAATAATGTAAACATTCAACACAAACAGCTCGTGGCTGTTCTTAGAGCAAATAAAATCAGAGTACGAATTCTACATAAAAATATTTTGATAAAAATTGATGGAAATCAGTTTAGGACACTTCAAAATGGAACAGTGTGATATTAATTTTGTTCACAAAAGGATGCAGCCTGCATTAGCACGGAAACGCTGGTCTTTCGATAAACACACATCCCCTATATGTTCCAGCTCACGCCGCCTGGTTTTCAAGACTTCTCGCCTGCAACCATGAAAGATAGTGAGCCCATGGGCTCAGCAGGTAAATCTAGTATTAGCAAAGCTCCACACAAACATAACATAGTAATTAACGTTAAGGAAGTAAACATAAACTTTCTTAAATATGCAGGTTATAAAATAACCCATTAAACTTTTCTGTATGAGATGTGGCGCAGAAGCACTCTTTAGGTCCAGTCGCTTGATCAAGCTCATATGATATCAGGTCTATGGGGAATAAACCTGAAACTGTACTATGTGAAGGGGTATACAGGTCCGTGAACCCATAATCTTTGTCCTTCCTCATTGAAGGGGCACATCGGTTCGTCAGCCAGTGCCCTCACCCTTCCTATGTTGATCGTTAGTTAACTTTGCCACAAGTCATGAAACTTTGAAATCATTTTCCTTAAAGGTTATAAAATAACCCATTAAACTTTTCTGTATGAGATGTGGCGCAGAAGCACTCTTTAGGTCCAGTCGCTTGATCAAGCTCATATGATATCAGGTCTATGGGGAATAAACCTGAAACTGTACTATGTGAAGGGGTATACAGGTCCGTGAACCCATAATCTTTGTCCTTCCTCATTGAAGGGGCACATCGGTTCGTCAGCCAGTGCCCTCACCCTTCCTATGTTGATCGTTAGTTAACTTTGCCACAAGTCATGAAACTTTGAAATCATTTTCCTTAAACTTTAAGAACTATGGCAGGGAAACTTCTGTCAACTCTCCTTCGTAACCATCCCACATAACAGCAAAACATTTCTAATAGGTCGCACACAAGCGTTTCGTTGTTTAATAAGCTCTGTTATTATTAGAAAATACTGCAGGGTGTACGACGTAACACAACTAAAGAAATTCTAAAACCAGCTCAGGATAGAAAATAGATCATGGGTATAAAAATATCTTTGTGTGTGCAAAATAGATTACGAGCGTAAAAACATCTATGGGTGAAAAAAATAGCTTACGGGTGTAGAAAACAGCTTACGACTGGTTGGTCAAACTTATCTTGGGGAAAGTCAACAAACTTAGAATAATCAGGCTAAATTATGAATGTCAACCCAGGTCAACTCAGCTTAGGATAATCAGACCAGATAGCGAGCTTAAAACAGCTTGGAGATGAAAAAAGATCACGAGCATACCGGACAAGGAAACCAGATCGTAAACGGGCTGGTCAATGAAACCAACTCGGAAGCGGACTGAACAAGGGACCTGCTTGGAATCAGGCTGAACAAGGGAACCATCTTGGAAGCGGTCTGAACAAGGGAACCAGCTCGGAAGTGGGCTGAAAAAGGGAACCAGCTTGAAGAAGTTCAATAGACTAGCTATGCTTATCAGGCCAGAACAGAGTTCTAACTAGACCGACTTTTCCTATCTGCTCAGAATCGCGTCCTTAGCTATCCAGTGAAAACAGCTCGGAGATGTTCGACCGATTAGATAAGCTTATTAGATCAGAGTAGCGTTCCAGTTTGACCATCTTTGATATCAGCTCAGGACCTCATCCTTAACTATACAGCTCTAGTACTAAAAACAGCTTGGGGAAGTCCGAATCGAATAGCTAAGCTTATCCGATACCAGAACAGCACTCTAACTATACCTGCTCCGTCTGTCAGCTCCGAACCTTATCCTAACCATCCATCACAACTTATTCTTTGCACAGAGAACTCTACTCGGAAACTACATATGTGCAACCCATAAAATTTAAAAAGAAGGCGACAGCTCCAACTATCGTAGAAACTCTACTATAAAACATTTGGGAACTTTAAAAACCATTTTCGAAAGCGTTGAGAGCGTACAAATACTACAATAATTTGAAAACCTTTAAACATTACTCAAAGATCTTAAACAGGACGCAACAGAAAGCAAACAGATCGCAGAGAAAAACAAACAATAATATGCTTTCACAGAAGTAGTTCACTATGTGTTTCACATATCAGCTCTCAGGAAATATATTTCAAATCCTTCACATGTACTAAGGTACGAGTCGATGCATCTTGTGCTGATCTGACTTATGAAGAATAATCAGTGAAAATTCTTCTTAGAGAAACGAGAAGGCTGAGTAATATAAGTATTCCATGATCAAGATTCAGTGGGAAAATCATTCAAAAAGTGAATCAAACTAGGAAGCGAAGACAGATATGCGTAGTCGATACCCAGATCTGTTTAAGTAAGTAAATTTCAAGTATGAATTTTTTATAAGGGAGGTAAAGTTGTAACGCCCACAAATTCATAAATCCACAATAGGAAATCTAAATTTGTTAAGGGTTTAATTTGCTAATTTCAGTATCCTTCTTTAACATCGATTCAGCAATTCAGCTCACTTCTAGCTGTTCCTGCTTAGTTCAGGAACCAGATTTATAGAAGTTAGCCGATCGACTAACAAGCACGGTCCAAGGTGTTTTACATCGGTGCAGTGTAAATACTTTTAAAGAAAATAATGAGCTCATGCTTTTCATTTTTCATATAAATACACGTACCAAGTACGTTCACCATCACAATCAAAATTATGCCAAAGCTTTCCATTTTTAAAGCGGTGAGTACAGTGGGAAAAAGCTCTATGCCGACCAGAGCTTCAAAAATCTTTAAAAGTGATTTTCTATTTTCTTTGTAATTGGTTCAACAACGGAGGATTTTTCATAACTATTGCTTAGAAAATAAGTCAAGTAAACTCTGTTCGTGATGTACTATAAGCAGTCGGTTATATTCTAAGAGTTTATGTTTCTTATTGTTTCAGTCGGTTTCTGTAAAAATACTGGGAGCTACTACAAGCAGCTTACGAGTTTATGTTTCTTATTGTTTCCTTAGATATTTTGTTTTGCTTTGTACTAAGGAAATATTCTAAGATGTTAGTCATTACTGAGTTACGTTGGCGATCTGTTTATTTTTCTGATATGATCTTAAGTTCGCGATCTGATATTTCCCTAAGATGTTTGAACCCGTGATCTGATTTCATTGTCTAAGCTGAGTTGAATTTGTTTGACCACCGTAATCCAGTCTTCTCATTTAAGTTTTGTTGAATTTTCGTATTCTGAATTGACAAAATAGCCCACATCTGATTTTTTATTCTTAGATGGTTTATGCTCGTGATCTGATTCATACTCTGAGTTGAACAGATTCAGCTTAGGACCACCATGGACTACTACTATAAATTCAAGTTTAATACTTCATTCGACTATCTTTGATTCGACGATATAACTCTAATATGTTCTAAGTTATACCCAATTTCAAAAAATAATTTATCAGCTTAGAGCTCTGTTATTCGTATTTGTATCTATAGCCTGAGCTGATTCCAGTTTACTTCGATTGAATTCCTATGTACTCCTAGTATCTTTCGAACATTAAAAGAGTTTTATAGAAGAGAACCTTATATGTAAAGTGATTTATTCATATCAGAGCAAAGTTTCAGCAGAGAAAATGTTTTAATGATATATGGCAAGGTGACGAAGGAGAAATGACAGAGTTTCCCAGTTGTAAATTATAGTTTTAAAGGAAGTACAATTTTCGAGTTTCAAGTGAATTATGGCAATGATAACATACGGTCAGCCAAGGAAGGTTGAGGACACTGGCTGATGAACCGGTGTGCCCTTCATAGGAAGGATAAGGATGTTGATTGACGAACCTTCGTACCCCCTTCAAACACCACGGTTTGGGATTTATTCATCAGTTCCTAATTTCAGATGATAGCTTAATCAAGCGAGTATGACCTAAGGAGAGCTTCTGTGCTATAACTCAACAGAAAATAATAACTGAGAAAATATTTTTTTAAACCGCAGTATTTGAGCAAAGTTTATGTGTTAAAGCTTACTTCCTTTAAATATTTTCAAGTAAAAGTATGTTCAATTTACACCTCTACTGCATGTGTTCGTTATTCCCAGATTTTACTTGTTGAGCCTCTAGACTCATTAGTTTTCTTGAGTGCAGGTGATGAGATTTAGACAGTGCTTGTTGGTGCGGGCTGGACCAGATCGGGGGTGTTTATCATGTACATTCATTTCCATGGTATTTCAGCTCACCTACTTTTGTTCAGTTTACACTTGAGATAATTCATTTTTAAAGAATTGGTTTCATTTATGTCACACACACACACACACACATATATATATATATATGTATATATATATATACAGCTGTAAGTTGAACGAAACTATTTTGCAAAGTTTTATCCAGTTTCCACATCATTCTTAAGCTCGGAGCTATTTTTCAGTTCGTAATCGTAAATGTTGTTAGACAAGTTTTTGAAAGATTACACTTCAATGCTTATTCATGTAATCTGGATGAATTTGTTCCTTTTGATATACATAGATAAGTTCAGCATATCTATATAGGTATATATATCAGTCAATCTGTTACATAGCGCGCGATCTGAAATGTTTCACGAAGTTGGAATTAAGCCCAGAATAAGCAATTGTATTTCAATTTTCACCTTCCCAGTTTATTTATTTAAATTTTTCGGATCGGGGATTTTTAACCTGTGCTCCCTTGGTCCTCGAATAGACCAATATATCATCGATAAGGAATATCACAAAGCGGTCAATGTACTCACTGAAAACTTGGTTAATCAGATGCATGAAGACAGTATGGGCATTCATTAATCCAAAAGGCATCACCAGAAAAATCATAATGCCCGTACCTGGTCCGAAAAGTCGTCTTCGAAACATCCTCATCCCGGATCCTTAGCTAATGATAAGTGGAACGCAAATAAATATTTTAATACACTGCTGATCAATGCAACTGATCAAACAAGTCATCAATCCTCGGCAACAGATACTTGTTCTTCACTGTCACTTTGTTAAGTTGCCTAAAGTCAATGCACATCAACATCGACCCGTATTTATTCTTCAAAAACAAGATGGAAGCTCCCCAAGGTAACATACTTGGTCTAATGAAGCCCTTCTCTAGAAGATCTCGCAACTTATCCTTAAGTTCCCTCAATTCAGCAGGCCCCAAGCAATAAAGAGCTCTAGATATTGGGACAGTCCCTTGCACCAACTCAATGCTGAAATCAATATTTCGTTTTGGACGAAATCCAGGAAGCTCATCTGGAAAGACGTCGGGGAACTCTCAAATAACATGGATGTCACCAATCTCTAATCACTATTCAGAAGTCGCATCCAAAGCATAAGTCATACATCCCGAGTTCTCGAGCGACATCAAGCCAAACATCTCCATAGCCTATACCAGTGGGATCTTAGATCTAGAATCAGTACCATAAATATCCCACTCTCTCCAGTTTGAGGTCTAAACCTCACCACACCATGAAAGAAATCAACTGTAGCCCGAAAACTGGACACACATCCATACCTAAGATACTTTCTAAATATCCTATTTACAACGAAATCAAATCTGTCACCAGCGTATTCTCATCAAACCTAACAACACAATCAAGCATTATCTCAAGGGACATCAAACTCACTCCGGCATGAGTATAAAGAGACACTACATCACACAAATGGGTAGAAATCAATCCACACTCATACACAAACGGATCAGATATAAACGAGTGTGATGCACCATTGTCAAACAAAACTCGTGAAGGATAATAAAAAATAAGACAAGTACATGCAATAACTCCTCTGGGAATATCGTCAACTTTCTCCTTCGTCATTGCATTCACTTGAGCCCATTGAGGTCCCGAGTCCTAAGATTGAAAAGACCCTCTGAAACTAGATGCCTTCAGTGTCTGAAAAACTGATTGGTGGGACTGAGCAGGGGGATGCGGTGTCCTTGAAGAACCTCCAGAAGAACCGTACTGAGAATGGATTAGAGATCTACCCTTGCAGAAGGACACACCGTCGTGAAGTGTCCAACCTGTCCACAAGTATGGAAAGCGCCCTGCACTCCAAGACACTGAGAAGTCAGATGCCTGTCACCACACTGACCAAAGATCACTGCCCTCGTCGCTCCATCAGGGATGACCGAACTAGAGGAACTCAAACCCATATTCTTGAATTGTTTCCCTCTCGGCCTGAACCTCTGATGATTCAAAGACTACGGTGCCTGAGGAGGTTGGGAAGAATGCATCCTAGATGGCACAACATAAAAAATCTGTTCAGCTGACGGCTGAACCTGAGATCGCCTATTCAAAAGACCCTCATCAATGCCAATCTCTCGGTACAACTTCATCAGCATAGGTATAAGGGGAATCTGCTAACGCAAATTGAAAAAGTTCCGGCCTAAAACCCTACAAGAATTTGTTCCGCTTCACCCTCTCTTGGACAACAACGTGAAAAAAACTGTCTAGCATATTCGGCTACCTTCAGATTCCCCCACACCAAGATATTAAACTCCCGCTACTTGGCGTTGTAGTACGATTGGGGAATGTACTGTCGAAAGCGGCACAAAATCTCTCCCACGAGATCACCATACCCATCTCTATCATCTCTAGGGAAGAACCCTTCCACCAGCGCTGCACATGATCTCTTAACTGGAATGTGACCAAGCTCAATCTACTATCCTCATCATAGTGCACACGGTCAAATAGTCCTTCCATGTGCTCAAGCCATCCCTCGCAGCAAGTCCTCCCTTAGCACCAGTGAAGGTAAGAGGATTCATCCCCTGGAACCTAGCCAGAACCCACTCCATATCATCAATCTGTCGAGTCAAATGCTCCACCTCAACCTTGATCTATCTAGCACGATGTCTCACAGGAACACTCGGCTGAGCAACATCCTCCTCACTATCGGGGCTCTAGACTCCCCTACAACATGCCTAGCAGCTCCACCTCTTCTCCTCAGCGGCATCTACGAAACACTCAGAGGTAAACAAAAGTAGGTAAAACAAGTAATCAAGAACCTACAGGAGGACAATCACTGTGCCTAGACTCGAGTATTATACAAAAACAATCGAGCTTATCCCATTAAGCCCTGATACCAAAATTTTAGGTCCGGTGCTCGTAATATAGAAATAAGCATACAATTAACTATAAAATGTGGAAGTTTAAAAAGTTGTTAAAATTTTTCTTTTGTCCTGAAGCGAAAATACATCTTCAAAATAGAAGCATACTAAAAATACAGACTTTGATTCAAAAGCCAACAATAAAACTCATCATCCACATATGTATATATCAATAACAACAGTCAAATCAACAATGGAACAGTTACACAGGGCATCCTCTGGCAATGACCCGATACAATATATACATAACTGTGACACTCAAATGCCTATGGGGCTCCACCAGCCGACGCACATCACTCGGTCTACCTCATCTACCTGAATAACCAGTAGTAGTAAGACACACGACCAATGAATCCCCAAAGGAAAACAAACAGGTCCAACCTCAGTACAAAGAGCAAGAATAATATAGCAATCGAATAAAGCATGCACTATATCATGTCGTGTAATGAATGAGAGGTACAACAAATCATCAAGATCCAAAGAACAACGACTCAGCTGTCAATCAAATATCAGTGGCCACAACGAAGGTGAGAGTGTGGGGGCTACCCAATCATCCCACATGCAGCACCAGCAACACGAATAATCAAGCTCAACCCAACTAGTGCATTTCAGCTCTTTGAGGGGTTGGAGCTACCCATTGGTCCTCATGGCGACACAATTTCGCAGTGGGAGTCGAGGGTACGAGAGCCAGCCGACACAACTCATTTTATTTTCAAAAACTGCATACATGTACTTCCAATCATCATCAAAATCGGATATCAACGAATTCAGGCTCAACATGATATGTATGTGTGCAATCCCATCATAATCACATAAGATACAGTACAAGCATAAAACAACTACGGCAAATCATCACATGCACAAGAATATTCACATGCTTATCTCAAAGCTGTAATTACAATATCATTCAGTACCTTCACTCAGATATTACCAAATACCTCAATCAAAGCTCAAGGCTGAGACAGAACACACACACTGTCCAGTACAGCTCATGGTCAACAGCTCAGGGCCACCAAATAAAGATAAGAACCACAAGAAGCTACAAATCTGAAACAAAACTTAACTCGGTTGGTATCAAGAAATATAGCTCCCGAAGCTTCTTTTCAACTATCTCAGTTTGGCCTCAACACAACTCCAAACTAGTACAAGATTGTTGGGCTTGAACTAAGGATTCCAATGGTACCTCTCTTGTCCAAATCTGATCTGCCAAACTCCGGCAATCGGAATTTAAAGGTGTCAGATGAACAGTAGCGGTTTTCGGAAATCTGTTCTATGTTCTCTGAAGAAGAATATTAGGTGATATGTGGTGTATAAATGGCTAACACTTGGTAAACAGTCACATAAATAGGACTAAGTTCTTCAGATCTGGTTTACAGTGTTTTCAGATCAGTTCAGGCATCTACACTGTATCCAGCTTAGGCATGCAGTTCAGCATGCAAACACAATTCAGCTCTCGTATCCAACATATCCCGCTTCAAGATGCAGGTCAGATCTTGCGGACTAACAAGCTCTCGTGCACATAGATCGTGTGCCTTATGGCACCAGAGAACAAGATCTACTCACACATGAACTGACCTGCCATTCAGCTCATGCCCGATAAGAATGTCACAAACATCTCTCACTTAATCTGTTCTTCGCCATCAGCTTACGCCTAAGATGATCTTACCAAACAATGCGGCACAACCCCGCCATCTTACGACTCAGCTCAGGAAACTACGTAATTCCCATAGCTGAACCCAGCTTTCGCCTTACTACACAAAACTGATATTAGCTCAGAGCAGCTACTGTGCCAGCTCACATTAAAACATATCAATCACACTATCAGCACTGCATGTACTCAACGCCACTCAGCTTATAAGACTCAGATCAGGTCGCACCCTACCAATTCAGCTTAGGATGCTCTATTCAGCATACGAAAACCAAATCAGTTTGCAATGATCTCGGATCTCAGTGCACATATTTGGAGTAGCTTGCAAGGGTCAACTCAGTTCATGATCTCAACACTCAACATATGCACTCAAATTAGCTTACACTCAGATCAGCTCACGCCTAAGGTGATCCACACATAATCCGATACTTCCAACAGATAAAACATCAGCCAATACTCTACTAATCTGATCCGATTAAACCACAAATTACCTTAGATAACCACAGTCCTCACAAAAGCTGTCAAGCATACTCCGCCACCTTCAGCATACACTGGAACAAGTTATTAAACTCACACTCCTTGGCATTGTAGTAAGACTCTATAATATAGTCTTGTCTAAAAGACACACAAAAACTCTCCAATGAGATTACTAAACCCATATCTCATAGATCTAGAAGCAACCTTCCACCAGCGTTGTTCATGCTCTCTCAACATAAACGTAGCCAAACTCAGTCTCCGGTCCTCATCGTAATGGACCCTGTCGAAAAGACCCTCCATATGCTCCAAACAGCCCTCGGAAACAATGCCATCATCAGCAGCTGAAAATTCAGGGGGTTCATCCATTGAAACTGAGCTAGAACTATTTGCATCTCATCTACTCGGCTAGCCAAATGCTCTACTTCCTCCTCAACTTGCCTAGCACGCCTACGCACAGGAACGTTGGGCTGAACAACATCATCCTCATTATTTCTGAGCCCCCGATTCTTCCACAATCTGTTTCCCAGCTTTACCTATTTTCTTAGGTTCCATCTACAAGATACCAAGATGATAAGAACAAAAGAAGGTAAAGCACCCAGTCAAACACGCAAGGAAACAAATTATGCGCCCAGACTCGAATAAACTAAAATAGAGACGGAGCTTATCACAGTTTAAGCTATGATACCAAAATTTCAGGCCCGGTGCTCATAATCACGGATTTAGCTGTGGAAGATTAAAATCGGGTCTAAATTTTTCTTCGGCTTCATATAGTTTAAGAAGTAAAAATATTCGATTACTCAAAATAACAATACTAGCTCATTTTAAAAATGGTTAAAACCACATGCAAAGCTGACATGCTCACATGACATGCAAACAAGACAGATTAAACAACATGCAATATTCCAATTAACAAATCACGTATATAAAATCCATCAATCAACAACGTCACATCAAATACAATCACAAAAACTACTCAGTGCATCCCCTCGTATAGACTCGAACATATATTATTGAGACACTCGATCAACTCCTAAGGGGCTCTACTAGCTGATGCCCCACTGGGCACAGCTAAATCACATGGATATCCTGTAATGGCAATCATACAATCAAAACAACCGCAAAGGGAAAATGGTCAAACCCCAATACGGAGAACATAGTAAAACAACAAGAGAAGTAAGCATGATATATGCAATGTGTTATTCCATGCATTTCCAATAAATATCGGGTACCAAAACTGGAGGCCAAACGTGTGACGACCAAACCCATGGGAATCAACGCAACGGGGCAAATGGAAAATTGAAAAGATATACAAGGACTAAATGCAAAATATTGTAAGCTGTATTTCCTTACAGAAACTGAATGTAAATAGTTGGCGCCAAAGAGAAAAGTAGAATAGATTTGGAATATAAAGATTTCAGATTTCGATTACAAAATGAGAATTACAACTGATGGAACTCTATATGTAACGCCCCAAAAATCCATAGGACCACATTTATGCATTTTACTAATCTTGTGGGCCATTTGGGCAATTTTAAATGTTATGTGTCTGCTGAATTGTTGATATCAGCAGGTAAGATGCGCTGCGGCTGGTTCCAGCAGGTGACTCCAAGGAGCGATGCACGAGCTGGATTTTAAATCGATTGGAAAATGTTTTAAGGAGGTGAAATGCTTTCTTTAAGAGAAGGTTTGGTGTTTTACAAATTAATGGTGCCCACTACATCAAATTTGTATATATATATATATATATATATATTTATGTATACATATATTATTGAGACACTCGATCAACTCCTAAGGGTCTCTACTAGCTGATGCCCCACTGGGCACAGCTAAATCACATGGATATCCTGTAATGGCAATCATACAATCAAAACAACCGCAAAGGGAAAATGGTCAAACCCCAATACGGAGAACACAGTAAAACAACAAGAGAAGTACGCATGATATATGCAATGTGTTATTCCACGCATTTCCAATAAATATCGGGTACCAAAACTGGAGGCCAAACGTGTGACGCCCAAACCCATGGGAATCAACGCAACGGGGCAAATGGAAAATTGAAAAGATATACAATGACTAAATGCAAAATATTGTAAGCTGTATTTCCTTACAGAAACTGAATGTAAATAGTTGGCGCCAAAGAGAAAAGTAGAATAGATTTGGAATATACAGATTTCAGATTTCGATTACAAAATGAGAATTACAACTGATGGAACTCTATATGAATTCTCCATTGTTGTAATTGATCTTAATACTGTTTGACAAAAGATCAAAAACAACAATAGCTGACTGTGCGGAAACGCAGGCCTTTGACAAACACACGCAGTCCCCCAAATCTGGTATCAGCTCGTGCCACACGCCTGTCCCTGAGCTACCTCACCTGCACCGAGAAAACTAGTGAGTCTAGGGGCTCAACAAGTAAAACTGAGAATAACAAGTATCACATAATACGAGCATAACTGAAATCTTAGTACATAATTTTTAAAGGAAGTCGATTGAACTCAAATCTTGCTACTGAAAATACAGATCGGAACATCATATTTGACTCTCTTTAACTGATTGACTTATGATCTAGAGGCTCTCTGGTGGTCCTGGTGCATGAAGCATGTTATCTGAATCAGTAACTTTCTGTGAAGGGATTACAGTAATTCCATAATCCTGTCCCTTCCATGAAGGGATTACCGTCATACCGTAATCCTGTCCCCTCCTGAGTGACCAGGTCCTCTATGCCATAAATCCTTAAAACTGAAACTTTTACTTCCTTTAATTTTAAAATAGCTATATTACTTTGCTCTTGATTGATGATAGATAACTGAAAACTGGATGATTCACTGCTAAAAACTCATTTTATTTTTAAAAGTATGACTGAGTGTACAACTGGGCTATGAGCTTATGATAGCGAAACCAGCTCGGAGGGGAATGGCTTATGAAGGTAAACAAATTTGACTCAATAAAACAGATCTCAAACATAAGGACCAGCTTTGGCTACCCAAAGCATACCTCGGGTATGACACATATCACGAGGGTAGAAAGCAGCTATGGCTAATGAAGATAGCTTATGGATAAGTAAAAACAGATTTGCTTTTACGAAAGCAGCTTACGCGTAGTGAAACAGATTTGGCTCCATGAAACAACTTACGCGTATTCCGAAGGTAGTATAAATTCTATAAGGAGGATTTTCAGCTGTGGAGGGTCGCTTGGCTTTAAGAAACCATATCGATTCACACAGACAGGTAAAGAGAATGGGCCAAATCTGGTTAAAATGAAGGCACTGCTTCTATTCAGACAGTCCCTAAGCAAACTGGGTCAGCTTATTCGACCAGAACATAATTGCGATCAAACCAGCATTTCCCATCTGTCCAGAGTCGATGTCCAGAATATTTACAGCGACGAAAGAACAAGAAACTTCTCTTAGCTTATCTGGAATTTGTACAACTCAGTCTTTTTAAAATACACTGCTTGCTAAAGTAACTGGTAAGTTTTCACAAACCAAAACATCAAAGCAGTGAATCCTTAGCTTAAACATGAACGTAAACTGAACAAGGCTAAAACATGCAACAAAAAGCATACACAGAAAACAATGAAGCATAATATGTTTCCCAGATGCAGCAAGAATCAGATTTACTTGCCTGAACAGAAGATAACGGTGATCAGATGGCCTTCATTGGAAATCTTTTCAAACACAACTCCGAGAGCTTCTGGTTTTTTTAAAGAGAAAGAAAGAGTTTCTTGTAACAAAATGAGCTCTTGGCTCACGTATAAATCATTATATATGGGAGAATGATTTTTAGTAGGTAGAAGTACAATGATAAGGCATGGTTAGCTCACCAAATCCTTGAAAAATTGTTAAAAACTCCCTACTACTATTTTAATTTATAAATCGGCTTCCCCATTTTAATAAAACAGATCTCTCATTTAAAAACATTTTATTTGAAAAAACTGCTCCAGTTCGGGATTGTGCCTGAGGAGAAATCCTTCTAGAACCCATCTGTTGGATCTGTTTTGACAGATCCTGATTAAGTTTTGAATTACACAAAACCTATTATTGTGTTTCTAACAATTCTACTTAAGTGTACAGGATTTAGGAACGAAGAAGACAATCAGCAGCAGCTATATCTGTCCAGCAGGTGGTTCACGACATAAACGATCAGCAGATGGTTTGGTGTTCATGGAATCGGTAGTTGAATTA
>KQ992413.1:83754-96673 GCA_001598015.1 Dorcoceras hygrometricum
GAAGCAATCGACCGCCATTAGAGAAGAGCTTTTCACGAGTGTTGATTGCTGAATCTAGATTAGCTTGTTAGAGCATGTCCCTCGTGTGTGAGAAAAACAGAGAGTTTGAGAGCTACATTGTATCAATCTCACACACCCGGATTCATTCACATCTATTTGTGAATGAATCTCGAAATATGTTTACAGTTCCCGTCCAAGCATGAAGACGTAAAACTCTTTTGTATGTAGTCAGTCACACAGCTACGGCTGTTTGTGCATTTGAGGAGTCTAGGAGTTCTCACAGCTGCTGGCTGTGGGATTGGGTCTGTACACGCAGTTGTAAGATCAAATCTTCTAGTGGAGCCTTCCGAGGTGGAAGAAGGGGAGATGTAGGATATTGATATCCGAACTTCCATAAACAAATATGCTTTGTATCGTGTTCTGTTATTCATTCAGTATTGCACATTTACTTTAGCATTGCACGTTTACAATTCAGCACGCATTCATTTGAGCATACGCATAACAGATCAGCACTTTCTCTTTTCTTAGCATCGCATACACAGTTAGCACACAAGCACATTGCAAGTCTCGAACAGATTTATGTTGTACATAAATCTGTTTGAGTTGTTTTAAAATATAGGATTCAGTTCTGGTATTTTCCGCATGATTTTTAAATCATACCAGATCTGTTTCCGGTGCTCTGGATATTTTACATGTTCAAGAACAACGAGGTATTGCACCTCCAGTTTGTATCAGCAGCGCGAAAATTTCTAAAGTATTTTAAATGCGCTCTTGCTGCTGATTTCTTAGTGATCCTAATTTTAAACGGACCAACACCATCTGACCGTCGCTTCTACGATTGAAGAAAAGAAATCAGCGTAGATTACTGGAACTAGTTTCGACTGAAAGCTGAATACTCAAATCTAAAATCAGCCCTAAAAATAAAAAGGCTAAGGAATTGTATTCTAGGACTATAATGAGGAGGACGACAGACCCACTCACGATCTACTAAAGGGCAAGTAGCTTTATATTGGTTCAAATCCAATTCGTGAGAAGAGTCAAAGCGAGAGGAAAAACATGGGGTTAATAACAGACAATAAAGCCAAGCTGCAATAGCAATCCAGGAAGAGCACACCTTATTATTTTAAAATAAAAAAAACTCTAAAAAGGGCATAGCTTCTAATAGAAGATAGCCATAGCCCATGTATTTCAGTTTCCAGATTACACTAATGAAGTACACACGCACACGGAAGACAGTTAAATTAGTAAGATTTTGAAGCGACTATATGAAGTGAGGAATTTCTGATTGCCCAGTGAGAGTCATATTCAAAAGCATAAAGATACTTACTTTCACTGCACTAGTTTAGTCTAGTGGCTAAAGCCCCCTTTCCCTCTCTGGCTTATCAGTCTAGCAAGCATCCCGCTTTGAATGAAAAAAGCTCAAAAGCCTAAGACTGCAGGAATTAAAGTATAGTACCCCAGGGAAAGGAATCGATCTCTTTTTTGTTTAATACTAGTTAGAGCATAAGGATTAGCGGAATCGTAAAAATAAAAAGATCACTCAACAGAGAAAACGCCATTTCCTATTCCTATATTGGTTTGGGGCGCTACAACTCTACCCTCCTTAATCAAATTTCGTCCTCGAAATTTACTTACCAAACAGCTCTAGGTAGAGACTTCGAATATCAGCTTCTGTCTCCCACGTTGCTTCCCGCTCAGAGTGGTTAGACCACTGAATCTTAACCACAGGGATGCTACGATTTCTTAATTTCCTAATCTCTCTATGAAGGATCCTCTCTGGTCTCTCTTCATAACTTGGATCTTGTCCAAGCTGGGTTGGGTCATAGCTTACAACATGCGACGGGTTGGGAACATACTTCCTCAAAGCTGATACATTGAAAACGTTATGAACTGAGGATAGATCCGGGGGTAATGCCAACTTGTAAGCTAGCGTTCCTACTTTGTCCAAAATCTCATATGGACCAATGAACCTTGGACTGAGCTTACATTTCTTTACAAATCTCCTTACGCCCTTCATTGGTGCTACCTTCAAGAATACGTGATCTCCAGCTTCGAAACTCAGTTCACGGCGTCTGTTATCAGCATAGCTCTTCTGCCTGCTCTGAGATGTACTCAATCGATCTCTTATCTTTCTAATAGCTTCAATGGTATGTTCTATCAGATCTGGTCCCAAACCAGTTCGCTCTCCTATCTCATCCCAATGAATGGGTGTCCTACACTTTCTGCCATAGAGAGCTTCATAAGGGGCCATCTGAATTGAAACTTGGAAGCTATTGTTGTATGTAAATTCCACCAATGGTAGCTTGAAATTCCAGCTCTCTGAAAAATCTATGTTACACGCTCTGAGTAGATCTTCCAATATCTGAATCACCCTTTCTGATTGACCATCGGTCTGGGGGTGAAAGGCTGTGCTAAAGGTGAACTTAGTACCCAAAGCTCTATGTAGACTCTTCAAAAAAGCTGACGTAAATCTTGGATCTTTATCTGATACAATCGAAATTGGGATACCATGAAGTCTTACTATTTCTTTTATATACGGCTCAGCGTATTTGCTCACATTGTAGGTTGTCTTAACTGGTAGGAAGTAAGCAGACTTGGTGAGTCGGTCTACTATAACCCAAATTGAATTATATCCTTGAACAGTTCTATGTAAACAAACTACAAAATCTATCGCAATACTCTCCCATTTCCATTCTGTATTGGCAGGGGTTTTAGCATCCCAGCTGGTCTCTGATGCTCAGCTTTGACCAGTTGACAGTTTAAGCATTCTGAAACAAATCTTGCAATGTCGCGTTCATGCCTGGCCACCAGTACAGCTTCCGAAGATCTCTATACATCTTGGTACTCCCTGGATGCACTGAGTACGGGGCTGTATGAGCTTCTGTCACCAGATCAGATCTTAAATTGTTCACGCTAGGAACCCAAAATCTACCTTGATATCTAACAACTCCCCAGGCTGAGCTATAGAGATTTCCTCCTCTCTCTTCATCTTGTTTCACCCACTTCATCAGTTGTTCATCTCTTAGCTGACCCTCTTTAATATTGTCTATCAACGAAGACTGGATGGTGAGAACATCTAGGGCTACAGTACTGTGACGGGGAATCAGCTCTAGGCCAAAATTCTCAATCTCATATGCTAAAGGCCTCTGAGCTGTGATCTGGGTCAATCCTACCTACTTCCTGCTAAGAGCATCTTCCACCACGTTGGTTTTCCTCGGGTGGTAGCTAATGGTACAATCGTAATCTTTGACCAGCTCTAACCATCTCCTCTCTCTCATGTTTAATTCTTTCTGGGTGAAGAAATACTTTAAACTTTTATGATCTGTAAATATCTCGCACTTCTCCCCATACAGATAATATCTCAAAATCATCAAGGAAAAAACTACAGTTGTTAACTCCAGATCATGCGTAGGATAATTCAGAAGGCATGGTTAGTACTGGAGCTTCGATCAAAGCTTGCTTCAACTTCTCAAAACTCTGCTGACAAGCTAGGGTTCCATTCGAACATAACTTGTTTCCTAGTCAACGAGGTCAAAGGGACTGCTATCTTCGAAAACCCTTGAATAAACCGCCTATAATATCCAGCAAGTTCCAAAAAACTTCTCACCTCTGAAACAGATTTGGGTGCAGGCCAGTCTCGCACAGCTTCGACCTTAGCTGGGTCAACTTCTAATCCATCCTTAGAAATGATATGACCTAGAAATGCAACTTTCTCCAGCCAAATCTCACACTTACCGAACATAGCAAACAATCACATATCCTTCAAAACTTGTAGCACAATCCTAAGCTGATCGGCATGCTCTGATCTGGTCTTGGAATACACTAAGATTTCGTCTATGAACACGATAACAAACTGATCCAAAAATGACTGGAAAACTCAATTAATCAGATCCATGAAAGCAGATGGAGCATTGGTTAACCCAAAAGACATTACCAAAAACTCATAATGGCCATATCGTGTCCTGAAAGTTGTCTTATGGATATCGGCCTCTTTGATCTTAAGCTGATGGTATCCAGATCGCAAGTCTATCTTAGAGAACACTGCCGCTCCCTTTCACTGGTCGAACAAATCTTCAATTCTAAACAAAGGGTACTTATTCTTAATGGTAAGTTTATTTAACTCATGGTAGTCTATACACAATCTTAAGATCCCATCTTTCTTCTTAACGAACAGCATAGGGGCTCCCCATGGGATGTACTTGGTTGAATAAATCCCTTATCCAACAGATCTTGAATTTGTTCCTTCATCTCTCTCATCTCGGTAGGAGCAAGCCTATAGGGCAGTCTGGAAATAGGAGCTGCTTCAGGTACTAAATCGATAGTAAATTCTAGTTCTCTATCTGGAGGTAGTCCACTGATATCATTTGGGAAAACTTCTGGAAATTCCTTCGCCACCTCCACGACATCCAGCTCGGGCTTACTCAAAGCAGTTAGGGAAGATAAACTTGCTAAGAATCCTACTCCTCCTTTCCTCAGACAGCTTTGGGCCTTAAGGGCTGAAATAATGCGAGGAACATGTCTAAGCTGGTCATCTTCGGATGAAATCCGGGATTCCTTGGACAACTTTACAGTTACTATCCTAAGCTTAAAGTCAATTACCACCTCATTCTTAGATAACCAATCTATTCCCAAAATCAAATCGAATCCAGGCATAGGTAAAACAATTAAATTGGCGGTAACTACGTGTCCACGACATCCAGCTCGGGCTTACTCAAAGCAGTTAGGGAAGATAAACTTGCTAAGAATCCTACTCCTCCTTTCCTCAGACAGCTTTGGGCCTTAAGGGCTGAAATAATGCGAGGAACATGTCTAAGCTGGTCATCTTCGGATGAAATCCGGGATTCCTTGGACAACTTTACAGTTACTATCCTAAGCTTAAAGTCAATTACCACCTCATTCTTAGATAACCAATCTATTCCCAAAATCAAATCGAATCCAGGCATAGGTAAAACAATTAAATTGGCGGTAACTACGTGTCCTTGAAATTCAAGCTCTAAATCACGGTACATGCTATGAGATACCAGCTCTTCTACTGAAGGTACAGTTACACAATAACCTATGGATAAATGTTCAGGCTTACAGGGTAAAGTCTAGCAAAATCTTCAGCTATAAAGGAATGGGTCGCACCCGAATATAACAACGCAAACGAGGACATACCAGCAACTAAAATCTTACCCATAATCACAGTAGAATCGGGGTTGGCTTGCTCAGCTGTCAGGACGTAAGCTCGACTAGGCACCAGTTGTTTCGACTGTGGACAGTACATGGAGATGTGTCCTTGAGAACCACACTTATAACATCCGCTCTGGCCAGCTTTTGCATTGTCCTGGGTGATTCTTATGACACTTGGGTCAAACCGATTTATTGTTTCCAACTGGTACTGCACTAATAGGTTGGGCTGGTATAGGTTTCTGTCCTTGAGGCCGCCGCTGGTTCTTGTTCTGTTTCTTAAACGGCCTCTGATCTGCCAATTAAAAGGACTACCTCCTCAGCTGCCTCTCTTGTTCCACGTCATTCCAATCCTTCTATAAAATGGCTCAGCTTCTCCTCGGGATCTTTTCCAATGAGAGGCACGAAATAGAAGCCTCTCTCAAACTTTTGAATGTACTTCTGTACTGACATACTCCCTTGTTTCAAAGTTAGGAACTCTCGCTTGAGCTCAGACCTCTTGTCTGCTGTGAAATACTGTTCGAAGAACACTCGTTTAAACTCATCCCACGAGAGATTTTCCAAATTTACTGACAGCTTTTCTCCCTCCCAACAGATCATCGCATACCTCTCAGCATGTATATAACACACCTAGGCCTATCCAGATCTGGAATCTAGAGGTATTCAAAATAACTTCCATAGACTTAATCCAGCTCTCAGCAACAAGCGGTTCCGTTGTAACACTAAACTCCTTGGGTTTCTGTCTTCGAAACTTCTCCTGGGAATCATCGTGATTTGGTCCCCTGCTTTTGGAAGATTGGCCATTGCCTCTGTGATGGTCCGTTTATAGAATCAAAAATATAGCAGGCGCTGTTTTGACAATCATTAAAATTTTGCGCGCTGCTAATGCTTGAGCTGCAATAGCTCGTTGTTCTTGAACATTTACAATAAACAGAGCACCGGAGACAGATCTGGTATGATTTAAAAATCATGCGGAAAATACAAGAACTGAATCCTATATTTTAAAACAACTCAAACAGATTTATGTTTCACATAAATCTGTTCAAGACTATGCAAGTGCTAGTGTGCTGTTGTATGCAATGTGATGCTAAGTGCTGAAATGTGATGCGTATGCTCAAATGAATGCGTGCTGATTTTGCTTGTACGTGTATGCGTTCTAAAATAATTGCTTAATGACCAGCAGCTGTGAGAACTCCTAGACTCCACAATTGCACAACAGCCGCAGCTGTGTGACTGACTACATACACAAGAGTTTTACGTCTTCATGCTTGGACGGGAACTGTGAACATATTTCGAGATTCATTCACATATAGATGTGAATGAATCCGGGTGTGTGAGATTGATACATTTAAGCTCTCATCTCTCTGTTTTTCTCACACACGAGGGACAAGCTCTAACAAGCTAATCTAGACTTAGCAATCAACTCTCGTGAAAAGCTCTTCTCTAATGGCGGTCGATTGCTTCGTCTATCTCTTTATTTTTCCCTCTGTTGGTGCACTGTATATTCAAAGTAATTCTACCACAGTATGTAGTTGCACCAACTGATCACCTGAACGAACACCTCTTCAATTTGCGTTGCCTCTAATATATAGCCTATGTTGAATTTCTTCCCGTTGGAAAGCTTCCAAAACTGTTCAGTGCTTTAGATGGCTATCTTGTCTTCTTTCCATTTTAGTGCAACGCTCCTCTGTAAAGTACCAACAGAAGAACAGTACTTGCGTCCTTTTCTTTGCAGGCTTCTTGTCGCTTTCGCCATTTGAATTGAGCTCAGCACTTGACATTCATCTTTCGTAAATCGTCAACTGCTTCGCTGCTGATTTAACACAACGACTGCTGCGCTTTGCTACTTCTACAATTCTTTACGCCTGGATTTCTTGCGACTGGACACTGTAGCTCGCGACTGAATATATATAGCAACAGCAGATACAAATAAGCTCTTCGACTGGATGCTGCTGTTTCTTGCGTCTTGTTCATCAAATGCTTCGCCTGAATCTTCTTGCGACTGGATGCTCAAAACATTGCGTCTGGAATTCTTTGCATTGCGACTGATTCCTCTGCTGAAATATCAACACAAAGTCTTCCTGCTGAATCTTTAGCGCAAGAGCAAAACGCTGTCGTATCAACTTATGTAAGCGACATCGTTTTGCTATTGCTATCTTCAAATATTATCTGCTGATTCTTGAGTCTGGATGACGTCACCGATGACGTCATCAACAACTAATCCATCTGCTGAATCTCAATACGACGTCGCATCGTCTTTTGCTCTTCGCTTCGTCTGCTGATAGCCAACTGCTGATTGTGATGACATCAAGGCTGATGTCATCACAGCTCATTCCATTTCTAGCGCATTTCTTCTCATCTGCTGAATCTTCTCCTCTGATCACTGTAGCTCCTACTGAATGATGACGTCACTGCTGATGTCATCTACACTTTACGCTCCAGCTGATCTTCTTCAATGCTCCAGCTCCAGCTTGCGATTCTTCTTCTTCTTCTTGCTTCCTGAATTGCGACTGTTGATAGATTCATCAACAGTACTTATAAACGCTACTGCTAACATATTCGTCAACAATAACTTGCACATCTTCTTCTTTGATCTAATGCTCCAGCAAGCTTCTCAGTACATGATCCAGCTGGTTCGCTTCGCACTTTAGCTCTTCAGCTGGTTGTTATCGTTCCAGCTGGATTATCAAGCTCCAGCTGATTCAACTTGGCCCTTGCCTGATTACGAACAACTGAATCAACTCTGGACGTCTCCATCGCTAATTCAACTGCCGATTCCCTGAACACCAAACCATCTGCTGATTGTTTATATAGCGAACCAACTGCTGAACATATTTATCAGCTTTTCTTCTTTGCGCAATAAGCTTCTTCCTGCTGATATTCATCTTCGTTCCTAAATCCTGTGCACTTAAGTAGAATTGTTAGAATCACAATAATAGGTTTTGTGTAATTCAAAACTTAATTAGGATCTGTTTTAACAGATCCAACACTCTGCCTGACTGTTCTACCAGCAGTTCTAAGAGTTGGGTAATGTGAGCATTACTATCTGGACTGGGTCCATCTACAGAGGTGATTCTCATACCTCTTCCTCTACCTAACATCTTAATCTATAGCCCGCAATCCACCATAAAATAACATCAGAACTTAAGAAAAAAGACTCTTAACATAACCAATAAAACTCACAGATCAGTAGTTACAGACGGCGAAAGATGCTCCAGACTAGGAAGTGTGTGTTTATCTCAGGACCATGCTCTGATACCAAGTTGTGACGCCCAAACACATCGGAATCAACGGAACGCGGCAAATGGAAAATTGAAAAGATATACAAGGAGATTAAATGCAAAATATTGTAATTTGTATTCTCTTACAGAAACTGAATGTAAATAGTTGGCGCCAAAGTGAAAAGTAGAATAGATTTGGAATATACAGATTTCAGATTTCTATTACAACAGATTTGGAATATACAGAGTTCAGCTCTTAAATCATCTACTTGAGGCACCCATATTCTGCCCAAGTACCTAACAATCCCATCCTCTGAAAAATAGAGGCTGCTGCCTCTTTCTCTATCCTGCTGAACCCATTTCTTCAACTGCTGATCTTGCTGCTGACCCTCTCGAATTTGATTTAACAAATTATATCTTATAGAGAGGTCTGCTAAAATCATAGTACTGCTGCTGGTGGACTCTATTTCAAGTCCAAACCTTTCAATTTCATTTACCAACGGCTGCTGGACAGTCAGTTGCGCCAATCCTGCTAATTTCCTGCTGAGGGCATCAGCTACCACGTTTTCTTTTCCTGGGTGATCACTGATCGTGCAATCATAATCTTTAACCAGCTCCAACCATCGCCTCTGCCTCATATTCAATTCTTTCTGGGTAAAGAAGTACTTCAAACTTAGATGCGTATGAAATAACTTTACGATCCTGCATCAACACAGCTCCTAGTCCCAACTTAGACGCATCAGTGTATATTACAAATTTTCCCTCATCAGTTGGCATTGTCAGCACAGGTGCTTCAATCAGTGCTTGCTTCAATTTGTCAAAACTGGTTTGACACTCTTCTGTCCAGTTATACTTCACTTGCTTCCTTGTTAAAGTGGTCAGAGGAACAGCAATCTTTGAGAATCCTTGGATAAACCGCCGATAATATCCAGCTAAACCCAAGAAACTTCTTATCTCTGCTACATTCTTTGGTGTTGGCCAGTCGCGAACCGCTTCAACTTTAGCAGGGTCAACTTCTATTCCATCCCTAGAGATTATATGGCCTAGGAACGATACTTTCTCCATCCAGAAATCACACTTGCTGAATTTAGAAAACAATTGCTTGTCTTTTAAAATCTGGAGCACGATTCTTAAATGTTGAACATGCTCCTGCTGGGTCTTAGAATAAACTAAGATATCGTCAATAAATAAAACTACAAACTGGTCTAAATATGGTTGAAAGACCCTATTCATTAAGTCCATAAATGCTGATGGAGCATTTGTAAGTCCAAAGGGCATAACAAAAAATTCGTAATGGCCATATCTAGTTCTAAAGGCTGTCTTATATACATCAGCTGCCTTAATCTTCAGTTAGTGATATCCAGACCTCAAGTCGATCTTAGAAAATACTACTGACCCTCTTAACTGGTCGAAAAGATCTTCTATCCTAGGTAATGGATACTTATTGTTAATCGTCAATTTATTTAACTCGCGATAATCTATACACAATCTCATACTCCCATCATTTTTCTTGACAAACAAAACAGGGGCTCCCCATGGCGAAGTACTTGGTCTAATAAATATTTTCTCCAACAGGTCTTGTATCTGTTCTTTCAATTATTTCATCTCTGTTGGAGCTAGCCGATATGGTGGTCTGGATACTGGAGCAGCTCCTGGGATTAGATCAATGGAAAACTCCAACTCCCTGTCTGGTGGCAATCCTTGAATATCTTCTGGAAAAACTTCAGGGAATTCATTTGCTACTTCTACGATTGACAGTTGGGGTCTAACAGTCGCTGTTAAGGAGGATATGATTGAAGGAACTTTATTAACATGTTTGGCCAAAAACTGGAATGGCTCTTTTCCTGGTGGGTTAACAGCTACTGCTCGTAATTTAAAGTCAATTACTACCCCATACTTAGTTAGCCAATCTATTCCCAAAATCAAATCAAACTCTGGCATTGGCAACACAATTAAATCAGCAGTAATCTTATGCCCTTGAAGTTTAAGTTCTAAACTTCTAAACAATTCGTGCGATACCAGCTTTTCCCCTGATTTTCAATTTGCAGGGCTCTATCCACTGCTTCCCTGTAAGTTCTTGGCACTGACAGCCTCACATTCATCTTGAACATTGGTTTCAATCCTTCTATGAAGTGACTCAATTTCTCCTCTGGGTCACTTCCTATCAGTGGCACGAAATAGCACCCTCTTTCACACGTCCGCACATACTCCTGTACGGTTTGAACTCCCTTGCTTGAGGGTCAAAAATTCCCTCTTCAACTCAGATCTTTTTCCCGCTGTGAAGTATTGCTCATAGAATACTCGCTTGAAATCTGCCCAGGTGAGATTCAGCAGATCCACAGACATCTTGACTCCTTCCCACCAAATCATTGCATCTTCCCTTAGCATGTAGATAGCGCACCTTGGCCTATCTAAATCAGACAGTTGGAGGTACTCGAAAATAACCTCCATGGATTTAATCCAACTCTCAGCAATTAGTGGATCAGTAGTCCCACTAAAGTCCTTAGGCTTCTGGCGCCTAAATTTCTCTTGGGGATCATCGTTACTTGGTCCCCTACTGGTGGAAGATTGACCATTTCCTCTGTTGTTATTTTGTTCTACCAGCATTCTTAACAATTGAGTGATGTTAGCATTGTTATCACTCTCTATTTCTTCTAGAGGAATACTGCTTCTAGTTCTTCCTCGTCCTCTTCCTGACATTCTATATTCTATAGCCCATAATCCACCACATGCATAAATCAGAACATGCTAAATAATTTTTAAAGACAATGCTCTGAAAATAAACTCACAACTTAGAAGAACAGACGATGAACTTTGATCCAGCTGATGGTGCGTGTGTTTATCTCAGGAACGTTGCTCTGATACCATGTTGTGACGCCCAAACCCAACGGGGCCACGAGAATTGGGTAAATAAAAATTTTCGAATAAAAGAAGGGCTAAATGATAATTCGCTATAGGCTGTATTTCCTATAACTTGAAAGAACAAAACAAACGACGAGCTCAAGGATCAGCAGGTACTTAAGTTGCGCGCTAACTGCTAAAAACATTTGCGGAAAAATAGTTTGTATTGATAATTTGCAATTGCGATTACAACAGCTGCCATTCTAAGTAAATATACAACCGTTGCTACTGATCTAATACAGTACAATCTATTCAAAACGATACAACTTAGACACGGAAAAGAACATAGGCCTTGGATAAACACAACGCCACCCATCTGCTGGTTTCAAGTTTGACCTGTTGTTCCTTCACCAGTTGTCGTACCTGCACCATTTTAAAAGCTAGTGAGCCTAAAGGCTCAGCAAGTAAAATCTGAGTAGTAAAAATTTCATAAAACGCAGGCAGACATTTGTACAATTCATACGTTAAGGAACATCAATATACAATGTCATTTTCATAAACATTTCAGTAAACATTCAATGGCAGAAACAGTGGATGAGAGCCCAGCTTCTCATTTCTTTCAATTTCATTTTCAGTTGATCATGGCATATAAGTTCTATGTGGTCCAGTTTGCACTTTGATCAAAATGACTCCCGATATCAGTTTAGCATATAGCTCATATGAAAGGGCAGTCGACATCTAGACAACTGCTCACCCTTCTCCTTGGTGACCGTAACTATCTATGCCATAATCTAAAACATATTTCGTTCCTTAACAATCTTTCTTTAAACATTTCTGTAAAACATCGGGTTCCATTATTTAAAACATTTGCTTCCCATTTTAAAACTTTACTGAGTATCGAATTTGACTTTGTAAATATATCGTTAAAATGGAACTGGTTGAAAGAAAACCAGTCGCAAAGGAATAGCACCAGTCGCAAGACTTGTACCTGCTGAATGATCAGCACCAGTCGCAACAAATAGGAACCAGTCGCGACGTCTTTTAAATAAAATATAAAGTAAAACGATGTCGTTGGAGTGATCAGCAGATGGAATAACAAGACTACATGCTGATCTTACTATGTCTTAAAGGAACGACGTCGTTAGCGCGTCAATCAGTCGCAAGGAATACGCTAATCGATCAGCTGCAAGAAAAAGCGCTAACACGTGTATATAAATGAATAGTACCAGTCGCAAGACTAATACCAGCTGAAATGAACAGTACTTGAAAAACGAGTAAAGCAACTGCTGAATTATCACTATGGAATGCATCTGCTGATGAACAGTGCATCTGCTGATTTTATGAAGACAATGCAACTGCTGGATTCTAACTAAGAAAATACAGCTGCTGAATTTAAAATCACAATGCAGCTGCTGATTCCTAATCAAAGGAAAACAACTGCTGATATTAACAAGGAAGGACGCATCTGCTGATGAACAGTGCATCTGCTGATTTTATGAAGACAATGCAACTGCTGGATTCTAACTAAGAAAATACAGCTGCTGAATTTAAAATCACAATGCAGCTGCTGATTCCTAATCAAAGGAAAACAACTGCTGATATTAACATGGAAAGATGCATCTGCTGATAAACAGTGCATCTGCTCAAATTTACGAAGACGCTTGTAATATCTAAACAATGATTTCGCT
>KQ992413.1:140480-152643 GCA_001598015.1 Dorcoceras hygrometricum
CATACATAGGGTGTTTCAACGAATTACCTGTCTGGCACTTGTGCCTGGCTCCAACCGGTATTACAATAATCCGGCTCTTCTCGGTAGATTGCGGTAGTTTACGCCAATCCGGTCCACGACCAGATCCGAGACTCCTTCTTCAGGCTGCACTAGAAGCCCTGACGAGATCAGCACGAACGGATTCTCCTCGTCGAGTTGGAGCGGCGGGCGGCGGCGGCGCACGGCGGGCGGCGGCGGCGCTTGGAGAGTGAGGAGGGAGGCGGCTATGCTTAGGGTTAGGTTTAGTGATTATGAGTTGTTACATTCTTAAGTCTCTTAAGTCTAGACATATATAGACTTAAATTTGTACTTGGGCCGGTCCAACGGGCCCGAGTCCAAATGACGATATAAATCGCTGCGACTTCATCGTAACTCCGATCGCCGATCAGATCGTACCGATCGACTCAGTTTCTAAAACTGAATGTTATGATGTGAAAAACAATTTTTCAGATCATCTAACCCTAAACAGCAAAATGACCGTTTTGCCCTTCAGCAGAGTCAAACCCCGGTTTGACCCCTGTTGACTTTCAGGAAGTCATACTTCCCGAAATCCTCTTCTCGTGCTCAACACATTGAGCTGAGTATCCGTGTGGGAGTTTCGAATCCAGTACTTGTGTGACCCTCAATGGTTCAGGGATACAGCTAGCCGTGGGCCCACAACCATTGTGGCTCCGGAATCACAATTCCGGACCTACCCAACGGACCATGGTAAAGCGTCTAGCAACATCGCCCCATGATCCCCTAGGTATCACTGATAGTGCCTGCAAGAACCAGTCGGTCGTGGTTAGCGTACTGTACGGTCCTTTCATTCCATATATCCCGATCAGATCAACGACCATTGGTAAATCGAGAGTCGCTAGAGATCCGATAACTATGCATACATCTTGGAGATCGAATAGTGACATCGCGAGTGTAACTAGGTAAACACATTTACCTAAAACACTTGTAGTACTCTGGCCAGAGATTTGCACACTATTATCCCCTCAGATAGCATAGGATATCCACGCATGTCTGCGAGCGGTGAATCCTCGACAACGATGCATCGACTCCTACATGCATCGGGGTCTCACCCAATCCCGACGCCTGGTGACCCCAAGTGAGTCGGCAAACGGGTCAAAGTGAGACGCCTATCATGTAGAGTCTCAATGACGTTTCGAGTCGTGAGGACTAATCAGTACAACCAAGACCTCGGACTTATCCACTCGACAAATGGTAACCACTTGGAAAGTCCGAAGGAGGGTAGTTCGATAGATCACCAGGTCACTATCTATCTGCATGCTCAGAACATCACAATGATCCCTACCAATGAAACATGGTACTTCGCATCGCAGATACTAGTCTCGAACTCGGGCGGCCTTATCCTCATTTTGACGGCCCAATAGACTAGGATCAGTTCAGAATACACAGTGACTATTAGATGTGTTTCATGATAGCCGTCATACCCACTATCACATCTAACATACACTTTAGTGTATCCTAGGTCTTTACTCAACGCAATTGTTAATCATTACACACATAATGAAAGTAAAGAATGCCATATAATAAATGCGAATATCATATATAAAGATTGTCATATACAAGAGTCTATAAACCCACACGCCACAAGTTGGCTAGTTGGGCATCTACTCTAACAGTCCAGATGTCGGCTGCCCTTTCATATGAGCTATATGCTGAAACTGATATCGGAAGTCATTTGATCAAAGTGCAACACGGACCTAAGTAGAGCTTCTAAGCCATAAATCTAAAGAAAAGATATTGATGATGAGATCTGGGCTATTATCCCCTGTCTCCAAGTTTAAGAAAGAAATGTTTATGAAACGTTTATGTATTGATGATTCCTTTAACTCAAGTTATGTATGTTCAGATGTCTGCCTGCGTTAAATAAAATTTTTATTACTCAGATTTTACTTGCTGAGCCCCTAGGCTCATTAGCTTTTAAAATGGTGCAGGTATGACAGCTGAGGAGCGAACAGGAGGTGAAAACTGATAGCAGCTGCTGGGTGTTGTCTTTATCAATGGCCAACGTTTTCCGTGTCATAGCTGATGTTGTATTATATGTTTGGCATCTGTATTAGATCAATTATAACAGTTGTATATTAAAACATAATTTCAGATGTTGTAACTCGCAATTGCAATATATATAATAGGATCTGTTTTTTCGCAAAAACGTTTGTCAGTAGTTGGCGCGCAAGTGTATAGATGTCTGTCAGCTTTTGTGTTTGTATTTGTGTTTCAAAGTTTTGTTTTCAAGTTATAGGAAATACAGCCTATAACAAATTGTCATTTCAGCCCTTCGTTTCTTTTTAAAAAAAATTTTATTTATCCCAATTTCGTGACCCCGTGGGTTACGGGTGTCACAATACTGATAGTCAATCTTCGTATAGTCTTGTATTCAAATCACTTTGCTTATCTTTTGTTACACGTCTGCATCTTTCACCTTAAGCTGGTGATAACCAGATCAGAGGTAGATATTTGAAAGCATAGATGCTCCTTTAATTTTATCGAATAAGTCATCAATTCTAGGGAGCGAGTACTTATTCTTAACAGTTAACTTATTCAGCTCTGTATAATCTATACACAAACTCATACTTCCATCTTTCTTCTTGAAAAACAGTACAGGTGCTCCCCACGGTGAAGTACTGGGTCCAATGAAGCCTTTTTCTAGGATGTACTGAATTTTCTCTTTGGATTCTTTAATCTCAGACGGTGCGAGTCTGTATGGGGGTTCGTAAATAGGATTTGCATCTGGCACTAAATCAATAGTAAAATCAAGTTCCCGATCTGGAGGCAGACTAGAGATATCGTCGGGGAACATTTCAAGAAATTCTCTTACTACTTCTAACTCTGACATCTTAGGCTTTCTATCATCTACCATGGACGATATTCTAGCCATAAATCCCAAACATCCTTTCTTTAAACAGCGTTGAGCTTTCAAAGCTGAAATCTGGAGAACAGCTCTTTTAGTTAGTGCGGCTAACTATTCTCCTTGGGTTGGCTTAACTTCTACTGTCCTAAGTTTAAAATCTATAATCATCCCAAATTTGGATAACCAATCCATGCCAAATTAAATCAAATTTGTGCATAGGCAGCACAATTAAATCCACACATACTACGCATCCATACAACTTCAAATCTAAGTTACGAATCACTCTATTCGTAAACAATTTCTCTCCCGATGGTATGGTTACATAATATTCAATGTATAGCAATTCAGTTTGAAGTAATTTTTCTTTACTAAAAGCCTCTGCTATAAACGAATGGGTTGCACGTGAATCTATCAAAGCTATAGAAGGCATACCAGCAACAAAAATTTCACCTGCAATCACCGTAGTCTCTGGATTGGCCTGATTTGTTGTCATGACATAAGCTCTACTGGGGATGAGCTGCTTTGATTGCAGACAATCCTTTGCAATATTACCAGGAATGCCACACTTATAGAATCCCATCTGACCAAATTTGCACTGGCCATCGTAGCTCCTTTGACATCTTGGTCACACCGGTCGATTGCTAACTCCAGGAACTACACTTATTGTCTGGGGTTGAGGAGGTCTTTGACCCTGAGACCTCTGCTTGTTATTGTTGGGTCGTTTATTATGCCTATGGTTCTTGAGCTGAAAAGGTTGACATTTAAGCTGTCGCTCTACCTCTATTTCCTTCCAATCTTGTTCAGATCGGAGGGCTTTGTCTATTGCTGACCTGAAGTACATAGGTTCAGCTAGCCTTACATCATGTTTCAGAGTTGGCCTCAGTCCATCAACAAAATGACGAAGTTTCCCCCCCGCATATTTCCCGATCAAGGTACAAGATAACATCCTCGTTCAAACTTCTTAATGTAATCTCTTACTGGAATTTACTTCCCACCAAACCATTGCTTCATCCCTTAGCATATAAATAGCAATATTGCTCTATCCAGATCAGCCAGTTGTAGATATTCGAATATAACTTCCAGGGATTTGATCCAACTCTCAGCTGCAAATTGATCAGAAATTCCTTGGGCCTTTGACGTCTGAATTTCTCCTAAGGATTCTCATGACTGAATCCTCTGTTTGAACATTGGCCATTCTCTGGGTTTGACTGGCCTAATAGTTGTTCTAGCAACTGCGCCATGCTTGCCGTTACACGCGTATTGCTCTTCGAACTATCTTCCTCATTCATATCTTCTCTCATTTCCCTTCCTGCCATATCTGAACCATAGCCCAAATCCACCACAATTCTATTAAAAAGGATCTTTACTCTATCACATTTAAATAAGCTAACAGGTTAACCGAAGCGGTTGGCGTAGACTGTCTCAGACAAGAAGAAGTGTTTATCTCAAGGACCATGCTCTGATACCAATTGTAACGACCATATTTTTCAAATGTCGAATTTGAAAGTTTACGGGGTCAAATTGAAAGGAGTCAAAAAAATCGTACCGAATAAAAATCAATTAACCGACTAATTTAGGGCCTAAAATACAATTTCCTAGAAATTCCAGCTCGCTTGTAGGAAGAAAGCAAATGAAGATTGTAAATATATGTGATATATTTATAATCTTGACCAGGTAACTTAGTACAAAATACAGAGAGTTACACATGAATTAATCGATAAAAATTATTTACAAACTGATAACTCTCAAATCTAAGCTGAACAAAATCGAAAATCTGGACTAGCACGGAAATGCAGGTTCCACGATAAACACCTCTGATCTTATCCATCCTGCGCGCACCAGCAAATTCTAAACCTGATCACGTGCACGTAGGAAACTAGTGAACCTAGAGACTCAGCAAACAAATCTAGATATAACAAGATCAGGCAGTACAAGCATAAAAATACTTTAAACTATAAAATTAAATCTATAATGTGTAAAAGAAGTAATTTATCTTTCTTACTACTGGGTTATATAACAACCAGCATTATCTATTCGCTTGATCAAGATTAACTGGTTCCAGGTGAAACAGGACCCAACGACTCTCTTGCCGTTGTCCACACGCCCTAATCATTAACTATGTTGGCAGGGCACTTCGGTCCATCGACCGATTACCACACGCCTTCTGTTGATAGGGCACTCCGATCCATTGATCGGTTACCACACACCTTCCATTGACCATCTGGTATTCGTCACAAATCACAAAGCTTTTGAAATAAACTTCTTTTAAACTTTCTGTAAATTTTTCTTTTCTGTAAATCTACTTTTCTGCTATATGAAACAGATCGCTCTTATATGGTTTACTATTTAAAAACTCTTTGATGTTCGAAAGCTGGTGGGAGTTCGATTGAAGAAGAAAACTGAAATCAGCTCGAGTTATTGAAACGAATAAAGAGTAGCAGAGCTTTGAGCTGATGAAGTATTTCTTGCAATGGGTATAACTTTGAACAGACTGGAGTTATACCTTTGAATGAATGCTAAAGAAACGAAGAATTAACTTAAAGTTATCAGTCTATAATGGACCTGAGCTAGATCAGCTCGGAGCATGATCAGCATGCGAGCGTACTGGTTCAGAATAGAAACCAGCTCTGGGATATTTGATCAAATAAAGTCAACCAGATCGGACAATGAAATCAGATCGTGACTTAAGAACCAGCTCGGGAAATATAAGCAGATCGTGAACGTAACTCAATAACAACTACCATCTTAGAAGATTTTCTTAGTCTGAAGAAATAGAAAATATAAAATATCTAAGGAAAATTTCAGTAAACAAGAACAAGGTAGATACTTGAGCTACTGACACAAAAATACATAAGCTGCTTGAAGAACATCTCAGAAAACTCAAGAATAAACAGGAACAAACATCGTAAAAAACTTCTAACTGCTTTTCTAAATCAAAACTTTAACAAAACCAATAATTTTTCAAGAAAACAACTTAAAATTAACTTTGCATTTGAGAAACTTAAAGAAAAACAGTCTCAAACCATTAAAACTAGCACACACATGCAAAGGAATTCAATATATGTTTTCCAAGTACAGCAAGAAACAGAGTTTAATTGCCTTAACAATGACAATGATTAGAAGAGTTTTATCCGGCTTGAACAACGAACAAACACGATCTCCCCTTCGAAAAGCTTTTAAACTTCGGTCGACTTTTCTTTTTATAGAGAGCACCGCTTTCTCAACAGATTATTCCTCTACTTGAAGTTTTTCGTGAAGGTTCTTGTGTAGGTATTTATACAAAATTTTAAGCCAAGCTAAATGAAAACAAATTTTGTTAAAGTTCTACTAATAACAGTGCTACCCAGATTTTTAAACTAATAAAAATGCAGGCCGAACCGATTTGATTAAAAATGAAGCGAACCGGGCTTGCCTTCACCGCCGGACAGCTTTTGCAACCACGCCTTAAGCTGAAATAAATCATCAAAAATAAAAGCTTATTGGTAATTAAAATTACAAATAGATCCTTCAAAACTTTTATATTTAAATTAGTGGAAATTATGGATTTCTGGGCGTTACAGTATGAATCCAAAACAATCAGTTTCTTTGCTATTGAAACAATATTCACAAGAACTGTGAGGACTATAATTAGCCAGGGTCATTAACGGCTTAATCTATCCAGATTAGTGATTAACTAATCAAGATTAATCAGCTTGGGGAGCATCGGTTGGGATGGATCAACTAGAAGTGCAAGCTGAATCGTGTTTGCCAGAGAATTGTGTCATTGTGGAGTGTGCTGGATACATAGCTTGAGATATCCAGCTTACAAGCGTGCTGGGTAGTTACGCGAGCCAGATCAAATCGGATACAAGATGATCTTACAAATCATGCTAAGCTGGTGATGCAGGAAGCAGCTTTGGATTTCATTCTAGACCAGCACGGGTGCGAGCTTGTTTGGTTGCCTGTATTGATCTTGGAAGAGCAAGCTGTTTAGAGTTGTTAAAGTTTCTGTTGCAGCTCGGAGGACGCTGGATGTATAGTTTGTTTAATTCAGCTTGGAAGCTTGCTGAGTAGTTGCGAGCTGGACCAGGTCGAGTGCAAGCTGACTGAGTAACACTATGCCGTGTTTAGTTCACGAGCTGATGTTGCTGTATCGTGAACCAGTCCAGTGGAGCAGTCTGGGATGATAGTAGTTTAGGATGTAATCATAAGCTGGATGCAGCTTTGGTCCTGAAACTATGTCTCTAGCTGTGTTGACCCTGGAGAGCTGAGTTTACCACTGCAAGCTGAGTTGAGTACTTACCTTGAGACCTGGGTGCATAAGCTGATCTGAAGGCATAGAGTACTGGATGAGACAGCGAAAGCTGAATAGAGCATCACAAGCTGACCTGAGTGATGCGGGCTCAGTTAAGTACTCTAAGCTGATTTACATACTACTGGATGAGAAGCAGGTAAGTGACCTGAGCTGAGTTGCCTTATGAGGAGTTTGCTAGTCTTCAAGAACAGTTTTGAGCTGGATCAGCATAGACGGGCTGACTGGGGTGTGTTAGCTTAGACGTAACTTCTTTATGATGTTCTGTTGCAATGTGTAGATTCGGTGAGAAACTGAATGAGATATTAAGCTTAGATTGGTGCAGGGTGTACGCAAGCTCTTCTAGAAACAAATGAAACAGCGTAGCTGAGCTGAGCTTGCATGAACTGACCTGCTAATGTGATAGCTGATGTCGGATTGGAGTTTTGGGTCGTAGCTGGATTTCAGCTTTGGTGTCAGGCCTCGTGCTCACAACAGAGTAAAAATACACATAAACAAGCGGAAGCTACTAAAAAGCGGGTAAAATTTTTGCTTTTGGCCTGACGGTTTAAAACAATATAATTTAAAATACGACAATACTCAAAATAGATATCCCAGTTTAACAAAACCATCACAACAAACGGTACAGCATAACATGTATCAAATACCTGGTAACAACCACAAGATACAACAAAATACAACATGAGCACAGGAAATCCCCTGGCTAACTGTACTGATACATATATATATGCTATACGCTACTGGGAAACTAACCACCTCCTGGGGCACCCGAGTACGGAGAGCAACAGATATAGCTAAAAGAATGCATAAGATAAAACAGATGCTATGCATGAGACACCGTATAACAACAGAAGGCTCGACCAACAAGGGAGCTAAGGATCTCAAGAACAGCTCCAAGAATCTGCAACAACAGTGGCCACGGGGTGTGTTCAAAGTGTGGTAATGAGCCACTCGCCATGACACCACACCCGAATACCAGATGCATCAAACAACTCGACCTACCGTTGCCCAACCTATGAGTTGTGGTAGTTAACCACTCGGTGCATAGGGGCTAACAAACCCAGCAGGGAGATGAGAGTGCGGTATCGCTGCTCGCCCTCGCATCCTGGTAAGAACAGGGCAACAACAACGAAACAATGGCTGCAAAAGCTGAAATAAAATGGCATGCGTGTATGCAACATGCTGGACAATCAACAAGCATAAATCATATGCACAACAGCAATTATACACAACAATAAATCACAGCCATCTCATAAAACAACAATCTCACAAGGCAACTACACACAGCAGCCACAACAAATCCAGCAACTACAATTTATCCAAGCCATACACTCGCTGCATTTACAAGCTCAACCCGTACCTTCCAATTCTGTGCAACGATTACCACAATACAGGCCCGAGAAATCCGATTCCAACAACTGCTAAACATGCACAACAGATCTCAGGCAAGCTAACAGAAACTCACGACCAACTATCAAAGCTCACGACTGGGAGCTAAGCTCAACCAGAAATCAATCTACCAATACAACTTAACAGGAAGCTTAATTCAAGGCTAGGAACAAGATTTCAAAGCTAAATCGAAAGGCTACCTGCACACGCACAAACGCACGAACGAAACAGCAACTTCATGCTTTTGCTCCAACCAACGACAGCCTCCAAAAGGGTATGGAATGAAAGAGCTTGTCAAGAGGAGTCCAACGCTACCTCGGACGTCCAAAATGATGGCCGGAAACGACGGTAATTCGCCGGATAAACTCACGGTGGACAGTACCCGAGGGTTTGAGTGAAGAATGAAAGTCGGGAGGAAAAATCACTAAGTATGGGATCTGCTAAAATGATAGAAGGCCAAAGCTTCCAATATATTTACACACCGGAAATCTGTTTAATACAACCACCGACAGAAATAGATTTTGTAGGTAATCCCACTCATGCGCTAACAGCGCTCAAAACTCCCAAAACGACGTCGCTCTAAAACCACGAAGAAAACTGATCTCTAAAACCACACGCGAGAGCTGAAAACCAAAAGCGTTAAAAGCTGGAGAAATCTGGAACTAACTCTACTAAGATCTGAACAATCAGCAAACGCGCTAATCGCTAAAACGACGTCGCATAGCACCACGGGGAAATCTAATTGCTAACGCTAAACGCAAATCTCATGCCACAGATCTCTCCCGCAAGCGTTCACCAAAACGGCGCCGTAACAACTTTTCTAAACGACAGTGTTTTCAACTCAACACAAAAACACGCTGCTAACAGATTCCAAATCAGATCCTAGCGCTGACGAAATATCAGATCTCTCCTAAAACGACGACGTACAAGCTTCTACGATATAAAATGCGCTGCGCAGACCTCTATACATCAACGCAATATATCTCTCCTGCCCACGAGATACTCCGGACTTAAAAAAACGACGGCGTATTGATCTTGCGCTACCAATTACGTGCTGCGACCAGATTTCTCAAGAAATCCGATAGATCTCACCAACAATTCAGATTTCTCACAAAATCAGATTTCTTCCCAAAAACTCAAAAATACGAAAACTTCCAGAATTGCTCTATATGTGATTTCTGACCCGAAAATGCAAACGAAACCTCCAAAAATAATTCCGAACACCCATAATTCCTCAAAAACCGATTAATCCAACAATTAATCTTTATTACAATTTCAGGTCTCACAGTACCTAAATACTGTTTTCTAGCGATACCGACCCTGAAGTCAAATCTGTTTCATGCTAGCATTACTATTCTATAACCAAATCTGCTTCAACGATAGCGCTACCATTTCTGTAGCAAAGTCTGTTTCACTCTAACGACACTGTTTCCATAGTCAAATTTGTTTTAACGTTAGCAATACCATATCGATAGTCAAATATATTTACATTTCTAAGATCTGATTTGCACCCGAGTACTGTTTCTGTTAGCCAAATCTATTTTTGCCCCAGTGATAAGTTCCCCGTAGTCGAATCTGTCGCTCAGTGAATTTAAAGAGAAATGAGATTTTAAAGAAGTGAATCCCGATAAATGTTGATCTTATTTCAATCAAATGTTTGTTTAAAGGAAGAAATGTTTAGTTTTGAAGGATTTATGACATAGATAATAGACTGTCAACACGGAAGGGTGAGCACCGGAGGCAACAACAGTCGATACGCCAAAGAGCCAATCCACTCAACAATTTCATACGGTCTGACGTAATGAGGGGCTAACTTTCCCTTGTGTCCAAAGCACATAACACTGCGAAACGGAGAAACTTTGAGAAATACCTAATCACCAACCTGAAACTCTAGAGGTCGACGCCTCTTATTCGCATAACTGGCTTGGTGATCCTGGTCATCTTTCATCCGCTGTCGGATTAGATCCACATGATCCTTCATTTGCTGCACAAAGTCTGGGGTAGATAGCTGCTTCTACCCCACTTCTTCCCAACATACTGGCTATCTGCACTTCCTGCCGTATAAAGCCTCAAACGGCGCCATGCCAATTGTCACTTGATAGCTGTTATTGTAGGAAACTCCACCAAAGACAACGCGTCTTTCCAGCTACCACCAAAATCCATCACAATAGCTCGTAACATATCCTCCAACATCTGGATAGTTCGCTCAGATTGACCATCTGTCTGAGGGTGATACGCTATGCTCATAGCCAATCTGGTACCTAGAGCTGCTTGCAAACTCTTCCAAAACCTGGAACTAAACCTTGGATCTCGGTCGGAAACAATCGAAACAGGCACACCGTGCAATCTAACCACAAAATCCACGTACAGTTTTGCCATTTTCTTCAAAGAAAAGGTCATACCATAGGGAATAAAATGTGCAGACTTCGACAAATTGCTCGCCATACAGGTAATGACTCCAGATATTCAACGCAAAGACCACGGCTGCTAGCTCCAAATCATGGACTGGATAACGAGTCTCATGCGGTTTCAGCTGCCGCGAAGCATACGCAATGACTCGACCATTCTGCATTAAAACACAACCCAATACATTGAGCGCAGCATCAGAACAAACAACGAAACCACCTGATCCGGACGGCAGAGCCAACACAGGTGCAGTAGTCATTTTCTCCTTGAGCAATTGAAATGCATTCTCGCATTGCTCAGTCAACACAAACCTCTTGTACTTCTGAGTCAATTGAGTCATCGGCTTTGCTATGCTAGAAAATCCTTCAATGAAACGACGGTAATAGCCAGCCAGACCCAAGAAACTATGAATCTCCAACACATTACTGGGACGCTCCCAGTTCAAAACAGCATCAACCTTACTGGGATCCACAGAAATCCCCTCGGCTGAAATGACATGACCCAGAAATATGACGCGATCCAGCCAAAACTCGCACTTGGAGAATTTATCATATAGCAGCTGGTCTCTCAACGTCTGAAGGACAATTCTCAGGTGCTCCTTATGCTCCAAAGGAGTCTTAGAATATACCAAGATGTCATCAATGAACACTATCATTAACTGATCTATGAACTCTCTGAACACCCGGTTCTTCATATCCATAAAGATTGCAGGAGCGTTGGTCAACCCAAACGGCATAACCAAGAACTCAAAGTGTTCGTACCTTGTACGAAAAGCAGTCTTTGCGAAATCTTGATCTCTTACTCTCAGCTGATGGTACCCTGAACGCAAGTCAATCTTCGAATACATGGCCGAACCTTGCAGCTGATCAAACATATCATCGATCCTGGGTAAAGGGTACTTATTCTTAATAGTCGCTTTATTCAAATGGCGGAAATCAATGCACATCTGCATTGAGCCATCCTTCTTCTTCACAAACAAAATGGGCGCTCACCACGGCGACATGCTAGGTCTGATAAAACCTTTTTCCTGCAAATCGTCCTACTGCACCTTGAGTTCTCTCAACTCCGCATGCGCCAGACGATACGGGGCATGAGAAATCGGAGCTGGGCCGGGCACCAGCTCAATGCTAAAGTCTATCTCTCTCCTCGGAGGAAAACCAGGAATCTCCTCC
>KQ992413.1:153785-163854 GCA_001598015.1 Dorcoceras hygrometricum
ACATCAGACGGATCAAATTCGCCACCAACACATGCTCCCCAAATATCAAAACGCCATCTAACAAAACCTCCTGGGAAAACAGGCTCACACCGCCAGGGGTAGAAACAGAAACAACATCACGCAAAGGAATGGTACACAGACCATGCTCAACAGCGAAAGAATCAGAGATGAAAGAATGCGATGCACCGGTGTCAAACAACACACGTGCAGGAAAATATAAAACAAGACATGTACCTGCGATCACCCTGCTCGGCGTCTCCTCCGCCTGCTCCATAGTCATGACGTTGGCCTGAGCATGCTGAGGTCGATAATAAAACGGCTGAGACGACTGTCCGAATCGCGATGGACCAAGCTGCTGGAATGGCCTAAACGGAGCCTCACCAATCCTGGGCGGCTGAAACTGAGGGGAACATCCCCTAGACTGTCCTCCACGACCCTGAGGCGGGGTTGCGTCTTGCTGCGCTCCAGCTGACGGACATACCCTAGCAAATTGTCCATACTGACCGCAAAGATTTCAAGATCCCTGAACACCGACACACTGGGTAGAAGGATGCTTGCCACCATAATAACCGCAGAACTCAGCCCGAGAACCACTGCTACTCGAGCTACCTGAACCAGAACAGCCCAAACCAGGCTTCTTTTTGAACTGTTGACCGCGGTGTCGGAACCTCTGACCGCCAGACTGCTGTGCCACCTACGGCTGCTGCTGCTGCTGGGGCTTATGGGCTGACTGTGAAGACTGTGAAGATTGCGCTCCCTGAACAGCCGGACGACCACCCTGCGCTACCAACTGCCTAAGAGCACGACGACGCCGCAAACCCTCCTCAATATCGATAGCACTATCAACTGCTTCAGCATAAGTCTTGGGTTTGCTTGTCAGCACCATATGATACAGTTCCTCATTCAAACCTTCCAAAAATATGGTCCTATTGGCCCTCTCCCGGCCAAAAACATGAGGGACATACGCCAACAAAGAAGAAAACTTCCTAGCATACTCCCGAATAGACATCGAGCCCTGATCCAAATGATCAAACTCCCGCTCACGGGTGTTCACATATGACTCAGGAACATACTCCTGCCTAAAAGTCTCGCAATAGCTGTCCCAAGTAATCCCAACGCCGGTCTCCAACAAAGTACTAGAAGAACCTCTCCACCAGCGCTCTGCACCCTCTCTAAGCTGAAGGGTCACCAAGCTCAAACGAAGCTCGTCGTCATACTGGACACGATCAAAAAGACCAGTGATGTTCCAAAGCCACGAATCTACATCCTCGCTCGACTCGTCGCCATTGAAAACCTGAGGATTCATCCTCTGAAACCTCGCTATCACAACGTCGAACCTCTCTACAGGGGTAGGCAAAACCTCAAACTCCTCCTCTTCATCACGGCTACTACGAGTATGACTAGGAGAATTACGCCGATCCTCATTCTGTCCCTCCGACTCCTGAAACTGCCCCCTACATCTAGCTCTACGTCTAGGCGGCATCTACGAAGGCACACAACGGGATAAGGCAACAGAGAACAGATACAACATAGATATCACAACAATATGTAGCAAATAATCACATAGGTCAAGCACATGCAACACACGACACTGTGCCTAGACTCAAGTGTGATAAAGGGGTGTGTTCAAAGTATGGTAATGAGCCACTCGCCTTGACACCACACCCGAATACCAGATGCATCAAACAGCTCGACCTGCCGTTGCCCAAACTATGAACTGGTAGTTAACCACTCGGTGCATAGGGGCTAACAAACCCAGCAGGCCTATGAACTGTGGTAGTTAACCACTCGGTGCATAGGGGCTAACAAACCCAGCAGGGAGATGAGAGTGCGGTATCGTCGCTCGCCCTCGCATCCTGGTAAGAACAGAGAAACAACAACAAAACAATGGCTGCAAAAGCTGAAATGCGATGATAATGCGTATATGCAACATGCTGGACAACAAGCATAAATCATATGCACAACAGCAATCGCACACAACAATAATCACGGCCATCTCATGAAACAGCAACTTCACAATTGCAATTACACACGACAGCCATCAAAACAGCAACTAAAAATTATCCAAGACACACACTCGCTGCATTTACAAGCTCAACCCGTACCTTCCAATTATATGCAACGATTACCACAAACAGCCCGAGAAATCTGATTCCAACACCTGCTAAACACATGCACAACAGATCTCAGGCAAGCTAACAAAAACTCACGGCCAACTACAGCAGCTCACGGCTGGGAGCTAAGCTCAACCAGAAATCAATCCTACCAATACAACTTAATAGGAAGCTTAATTCAAGGCTAAGAACAAGATTTCAAAGCTAAATCGAAAGGCTACCTGCACACGCACAAACTCACGAACGAAACAGCAACTTCGTGCTTTGGCTCTAGCCAATTACAGCCTCCAAAAAGGGTATCAAATGAAAGAGCTTGTCGAGAGGAGTCCAATGCTACGGTGAACAGTACGAGGGTTTGAACGAAGAATGAAAGTCTGGAGGAAAAATCACTAAGTATGGGATCTGCTAAAATGATAGAAGGCCAAAGCCTCCAATATATATACACACGGGAAATCTATTTAATACAACCACCGACAGAAACAGATTTTGTACTTAATCCCACGCATGCGCTAACAGAGCTCAAAACTTCCAAAAAGACGTAGCTCTAAAACCACGAAGAAAACTGATCTCTAAACCACACGCGAGAGCTGAAAACCAAAAGCGTTAAAAGCTGGAGAAATTTGTAACTAACGCTACTAACAATCAGCAAACGTGCTAATCGCTAAAACGACGTCACACAGCACCATGGGGAAATCTGATTTCTAACACAAAATGCAAATCTCATGCCACAGATCTCTCCCACAAGCGTTCACCAAAACGGCGCCGTAACAACTTATCTAAACGACAGCGTTTTACACTCAACACAAAAACACGCTGCTAACAGATTCCAAATCATATCCTAGCGCTAACGAATTATCAGATCTCTCCAAAACGATGACGTACAAGATTATACAATATAAAATGCGCTGCGCAGACCTCTATACATCAACGCAACAGATTTCTCATGCCCACGAGATATCCGGACTTCACAAAAATTACGGCGTATTGATCTTGCACTACCAGTTACGTGCGGCGACCAGATTTCTCAAGAATCCGACAGATCTCACCAACAATTCAGATTTCTCACAAAATCAGATTTCTTCCCAAAAAATAAAAAAAACGAAAACTTCCAGAATAGCTCTAAATGTGATTTCTAAACCGAAAATGCAAACAAAACCTCCAAATAGAAATCTGAACACCCAGAAATCTTACAATTCTATTAATTCCAACCAAATTAATCTTTATTAACTTCAGGTCTCACATTTGGTACTTAGGTAGTACTCTCACCTGAGCAGTGAGATCTGAGCGAGTGACTGGTTGTTGGTGAAGAAAAGCTTAGGTTCTGAGCTGAACGGTGAAGCTGTGCTGGTATGTGTGAGGCTGTGCTGGACAATTTGCCCATAAGCTAGATGAGAGCCATGTAAATTCATATGTTTAAGGTTGTTGTTTTGACAACTACGAACTGGTCCGAAGTATAGTAGTGTGGGCTGTTTGATTTAGACCAGGAAGGATACAACTGTTAAGGAAAAACTAGATTGTGTTCAGCTGTGCTGAGTTTGTGAGCTGAACCAAGCTGCTATTAAGAGTCTTGGTTCAGAGTTGAGGCCTGAGCTGATAGTTGTTCGTGAAGCAGAGTAATCCGGATTCAGATTAGGGACTTGTCTGATGTCCCGAACTGAGTAGACAGATCACTAGCAGTGCCTGAGCTGTTAGAAGTTATCAGCCTGGTCGTAAGCTGATTGAGATGTACATCTTGGAGAGAATTGTTAGTTAGTATCACTTTGTGAGCTGAGGTGAATGCTCTGAGCTGGTCTGAGCGTGCAAAATGCAGCGAAAACGAATAGTTGCGTGAGAGCAGATCTGTAAGAGTGATCTGTCTGGTATCATGACCTGTTGAGGCCATGATTTGTTGGGCAGGGTTTGAGCTTAGCGGTAGAGCTCGAGCTGGCTGACGTTTGAGGTTTAGTCCATGAGCTGTTTGAATGTGAATCAGTGTTATATAAATATATATCCCGTAGATGTTTTGCAGATCCGTAGCTCTCTCGAGTTTTTGACCTATGTGGTGGCCCTGAGTTGTTGGCCGAGAGCTAAGGTTCGGGCAGCGAGCTTGCTGTTTCAGTCATGAGCTTGTATTGAGGCTCTGTGGTAAGATTTGAGCAAAGGTACGAATTGAGCTTATATTTACACCTTTGAGATAAGCATGTGAACTTGTTTGGCTGTGTGTTGAGTTTCCTTATCCTTGTCGTATGTATGCTGCATGCGGAAACCTGTTAGGCTTGTGCTGAGTTGCCGAGCTGTTACTCCTGTGTCGTGCATGCTGTGTTTAAGATGTCTATGTGCTGAGTTGCCTTAACTCATTTGTGTGAGATGATGTTGAGGTGCAATAATTGCCCATTCCCATTGATTGCAAGGAGTTCAATTATTGGGAGGGGGATTGTTGAGGTGCAATAATTGCCCCTGCTAGGTAGAGCGATCGAAACGTGGCGCTTGTGTTGCTATACGATTTAAAAGATTGGAGTTGCACCATTACCACCAGCTATATCTTTTGGTAAAGCGATAAGCGCTCGGTCCTACAGATGAGTAGTATGATGTTGTGTTATGGCTGCGAGAAGAGTCACCCAGCCTAATATAGCATGGTAGAGCATGAGTTGTGCTGTTTTTTACCTACGTATGATTTTAAACATCTATTTGATTATGATGTTTTGTGATATAATGTTCATGTTTATATTGGCATTGCATACACGCATTCATATTGAGCTTGAATTCCTTGAGACCGAATGCATCCCTACGTTTGGATTGGCCGATTGAGTTTTCGTGACCTGAGATTTACTGAATCCCTGAGTCTGGGATTGGCCGACGGAGTTGTCGTGCCAGAGAATCCAACGCTTTCCATGAGTTGTTATTGCCGGTGAAGGTTGCTGAGTTTGGATTCCGATGATTTATCGAGATACTGATTTGTCGGCGGAGGTCGTTGTGCCTTGATTACTAATGATTCTTGACAGCCCTCATGCATTACACGACATGAAATGTTGCATGTGTATCTGATGGCTGTTGTATGTTGCTCTTCGTACTGATATTTGACCTCGTTTGTTTCCTTTGGGCTGCTTTGGTCGTGTGTTTGACCGTTGCAGGATTTTCAGGTAGATCAGCTGGACTGAGAGATGCGTCGGCTGGTGAAGCCCCTTTGGCGAGTTCGATTTCACAGTTATGTTTTTTTTATATTCAGTCCTTATTGTTGATTCTTAATCGTGGATTGAATATATGTATACTGTTGTGATTATTGAGATTTTCTTGATTGAATTTTGAATTAAAGCCGTATTTTAATCAAGATTTTGAATTTTGAGTATTAAATACTTTGAAGAACTATCTTTTAGTTCAGGGCGAAAAGAAAAATTTTAATCACTTTTAAGCTTCCGCGTTTTTTGTGTGCTTTTTGATGTATTAAGAGCATCAGGCCTGACATTTTGGTATCAGAGCTTAAACTGGATAAGCTCGATTCTTTCTATCACACTTGAGTCTAGGCACAATGATTTATCTGTTGTTTGTGCATGACTATGTGATTTACCTGTTTTTGTGCTTACCCTTGAGTGCCTCTTAGATTCCACCGAGGAGAGGTAGAGCGGCTAGGCAGAGGGTGAATGAGTCAAGAGCTGATGTTAGCGTTGAGGATGAGGCAGTAGCTCAACCTAGTGTTTCTTTGCGCCGTCGGGAGAGGCAGGCTGAGACTGAGGTGGAACAGTCTGACTCGATAGGCTGACGATATGGAGTTGGTTCAAGATAGATTTCAGCGGATGAATCCTCCCACGTTTGTTGGAACCCAGAGTGGTATGATGGCCGAGGGTTAGTTAGAGCATATGGAGGAACTTTTTGATACAGTGAACTATTCTGATTAGAAGAGACTGAAGTTCGTTGTCCTTCAGTTGAGAGATCATGCACAGCGCTGGTGGAAGGGTGCTTCCCGAGCCATGCGAGAGATGGTTGTAGTAATCTCTTACAACACCAAGGAGAGGGAATTTTCATAGTGATTTTCACCAGGAGTACACTCCAGAATCGTATTACAACACCAAGGAGAGGGAATTTTATAACTTGGTGCAAGGAAATATGAAGGTAGCGGAGAATGCCAGACAGTTTTCCTCTCTTATTTAGTATGTTCCTCATGTTGATAACCAAGAAAGGACGAAGTGCAGCAGGTTTTTGAGAGGTTTAAGACCAGATTTATTTTAGTTGGTGCTAGTTTTTTCTCCTTCGACTTATACTGAGGCGGTAGACATATAGGAGAGTCTCTTGGATGCGCAGACTCAGGTTAAGCCGATATTTGGACGAGGTTTTCATCCCATACCTGAAGGGATGTATTCTTTCCAGCCTCCTCAGATTCCACAGTCATCGAGTCAGCAGAGATTTAAGCTTAGAGGAAAGTAGTTGAAGAAGGGATCAAGTTTTGGTTCTTCTGGTTCTGATAGCTCTAGAGGAGGTAGCTCTAGAGCAGAGTTCTGTGGTCAATGCGGAGTAGACATTTGACTTTGCAGTGTCTTGGATATTTGTGGGCAGGTTAGGAATTTTGCGAGATTGTGTCCTATCCGGGGACAGTGTCCTAATCTGTTGCAGCAGCATGGATCAGTTGGAGGTTCTTTGTAGAGTTCTAATCACTCTGCTCAACCCTAGATATCAGGATTTCAGTATCCGGAGGCGTCCAGATTCAGAGGACCTCCTCAATCTCAGCACTCGGGACTTCCGTTGGCTCAGGTGAATGCCTTGAGAAGGGAGAAAGATGATGACATGCTTGGAGGAGATATTGCAGGTACTTACTTTTAATTGTCCTTCATAAACTTTGTTTGACACAGGAGCTTCACACTAGATTATTTTCTGAGTTGGTTGTGCATGAGTGTGGGTTGATTCTACCCCACCGTGTGATGCTGTGTCTGTTGATACCCAGCTGGTGAGAGCTTAGTGTCCCGCGAGGTAGTGCTGGATTGTGTTGCTACGTTCGATGATGGTCCCCGGAAATAGGATCACTAAGCAAATAGGAGTTCAGAAGGGGGGGGGGTTGAATGAACTCCTTCGATTTTTCTATTTCAAAGTTCTTTTAAAATGTTTTGGATCTCAGTTATAATGCAAACTTCTCAGCCAACAAAATAAGTGCGGAAATAGGCCGATTGGTTTGTGAACAATGAACTAAGCGCAACACAAAATAAATGCGTAAATAAGAGATTGAGTCGAGAGTTTGTTTCTGGAAGTTCGGATATAAATATCCTACGTCTCCCCTTCTTCCTCCTCGGAAGGTAGCACTAAAAGACTTTGATGCGTGTAGCCTTTCTACAAACACCCGCTCCCGTAACCTGCAGCTACGAGAACTCCTAGCGCTTTACAACACAACTTGACGCAGACTTCGCTGCTGGTTAACAATGTTTTGAACGTTTTACGAACTTCTTAAAAGACAGTACGTTTACAGACTCTATCAAATATATCAATGAGAACACGAATCAAGAGACTGTAAATATCTTCTGGTATCAACAAAAATGAATAACCAGAAGATTGACTCAAAAGTTTATCTAATGAAGATCAAAACGAAATGTTCTTCGAGTCTTGAGCTTTTTGAAATATCAACGAAGAGAAAGCTCTGTAAATATTTTGGCAGCGTTATAGCAATAGATAGAATAGCGAAGTTAGTTCTTCAATCACCGCTGCTGATATTTATAGTCTTCGATTGCAATGGTAACATTAACTCTCCAAAGGAAATAAATCCCGTTTGAATTACTGCCAAAATAGTACACCGTAATCTCTGCTCCACTGCAAGGTCAAACGCTCATCCACAGAGCCAATTTGTCTTCTTTCCATTTTTGTGCAAGCATAGAGAAACGGCCACTGTACACTATACTATTCACCTGCAACGGTAACATTAAATCCTCCAAAGGAAATAATCGTTTGAATTACTGCCAAAATAGTACACCGTAATCTCTGCTCCACTGCAAGGTCAAACGCTCATCCACAGAGCCAATTTGTCTTCTTTCCATTTTTGTGCAAGCATAGAGAAACGGCCACTGTACACTGTACTATTCACCCAAAATAGTACCTAACTTGTTTCCTTCATTCCAGGCAACTGTACGATCCAACAAATCTTTTCCATATAAGCAAACGATCGTATTTAAAATACTTTGAGCTTGCGCCTGAAATTACTTTGGAAATCAGCACTTACATCCATCATCGTTGTCAAAAGTTTCGACTAGAAAAATGCTTGGAAGAATTCATCTGCTGATATGCATACGCGTTTTTTCATCTGCTGATTCCTTTAGCAATAAAACGATGTCGTGTCAACTTAATCAAGTGACGTCGTTTTGCTATCTTGAAAAGCATCTGCTGAATAACAACAAGTAGAGCATCTGCTGGAGTAATACTTCTGCTGAAAACTCTAAGCCAATACGCTGTCGTATCGCAATCTCCAACAAATAAACTTAACCAACTGCTGAACTTCTTCAACAAAGAGTCTGCTAAAATCTTCATCTGCTGATACGAAACAGTGCACTCCAACGACGTCGTTCCAAATTATCAAAACGCTGTCGTCTAGCAGTCCTTAGCAAAACACGCTGAAACACAAAACGATATCTGCTGATCGCGACAACAACATCTGCTGAAATGCTCTTGAAGAATCTATCTGCTGAACTACTCAATCTGTCCAACTGCTGATCTCATACCATCTGCTGAAATCTCATGAATGCTCCAACTGCTGACTTTGCTACTGTAGAAAGATAAACTCCTACGACAACCGATTGTCCAAAATCATCTTGTCTTATTTTTGTTATCACCAAAACTTATAAATATTGTTCTAACATTCGATGAGTTCGTGTGGTTGACGAGTTGGTTTTTATTGGAGATATTCAGCTGTTGTCTCTAGAGAACTAGGGGTTCATGATTTACGTTCTGTATGAATACTCTGAACAGTGACTAGAATTGAGTGATATCCCAATTGTTCGAGAATTCCATAAAGTTTCTAGATTAGATTCCTGGATTTGTGGCGAGAGATTGATTCATCAGTGATTTGGTGCTAGAAGCTGACCCGATTTGGAGAGTGTTGTATCGGTTGGCACCAGCTGAGTTGAGGGAACTCAAGGACCAGATATGTGATCTGCTTGAGAAGATTTCTTGGACGAGTGTGTTTCCTTGGAGAAGTTCTAAATGAAGGGTAAGTTGCTCCAAGATTCATCGGTCTATTTGAAGATTTTTTTTGAGCGGATTGGATTCTTCGCATACAGTTTGCAGCTGCTGACTAAGTTGTCGTCGATGCAAGATTAGTTTCATGTGTCAATGCTGAGAAAGTATGAGCCAAATCCTTTCCAGGTGATAAGAACCGATAAAGTTGAACTGGTTTAGACCCTGAGCTACAATAATTACCCAGTGAGGATTTGGGGCAGAGAGAAGTTTTTGAGGAATAAGACAATAACTTTGGTTATGGTAAAGTGGAGTTAGCATGGATGAGGAGAGGCTACCTGAGAAGTGGAAGCCCAGATTGGACAAGAGAGTATTCTCACCGATGTGAGTACTGATTTCTTCCATACATGCGATGTTTTCTGATGTGATCTGTTTGTGTTTTGATTTCGAGGACGAAATCTTCTTCTTATTGGTGTAGAATGTGAGGAATGTAATTAGCCAGGGTCATTAACGGCTTAATCAGTCCAGATTAGTGATTAACTAATCAAGATTAATCATCTTAGGGAGCATAGGTTGGGATGGATCAGCTAGGAGTGCAAGCTGAATCGTGTTTGCTAGAGAATTGTATCCTTGCGGAGTGTGTTGGATACATAGCTTGAGAGATCAAGCTTAGAAGCGTGCTGGGTAGTAACGCGAGCTAGACCAGATCGGATACAAGTTGATCTTACAAATCATGCTAAGCTGGTGATGCAGGAAGCAGCTTTGGATTTCAGTATAGACCAGCACGGGTGCGAGCTGGTTCAGTGGCCTGTACTGATCTTAGAATAGAGCTG
>KQ992414.1:33390-45010 GCA_001598015.1 Dorcoceras hygrometricum
CTGATGCATAACTCAAATTTATAAATGACAGTGACGCCACTCTCCCTGTCTTTTATAACATGAGTTCAAAACATTTTAAAAACAAAATTTTGGCACCAGCTGGAAATCCGCAAAACATAACATTTTAAAACAAAACAGAGCATCAAAATATGTTTCAAATAACAAGTGCTGCTGAGTTACTTATGTATGAAGAACCAGTACAGATAAAAGCTCAGATTTTTCTTTCTTCTATCTCGTCCCATGTGCTTGTCACTGAGCCTCGCTCCAAGTGATCTTACAGCACAACGAAAATAGAATATTGGCATCTGCATGGGACTCGCGCATCCCGTCAGTTCATCAAGTGAAAAACCGGTTCTATATTAAAACAACATCTGGCCTTCATAAAATAAGCTTCTCAAAACAGTTAAAATATTTAAAACATAGCACATGTGTTTTAAAAATTAGTGCTCGTTCAAGAACAACCTGCTCTGATACCAATTGTTAGTCCCTAAAAACTGCTCTGATACCAATTGTTGGTCCGAAAATAGGATCAAAAGATCAACGGCCGCGCATTTAAAACGAGTTAAAAGGTTTTGCGCGCTGCTAATACACTGGAGCTGCAATAGCTCGATGTTCTTGAACACTTAAAAAATCAACGAAGAGCACCGGAGACAGATCTGGTATGATTTAAAAATCATGCGGAAAATACCAGAACTGAATCCTATATTTTAAAACAACTCAAACAGATTTATGTACAACATGTTCGAGACTTGTGCAAGTGCTTGTGTGCTGAACTGTATGCGATGCTAAGTATAAAATGAAAGTGTTGAGTTATGCGAATGCTAAAGTAAATATGCAATGCTGAAAGCTTAAAGAAATGGACCGATACACAGCAGATTTGTTTCTAGAAGTTCGGAACTCAATGTCCTACATCTCCCCTTCTTCCACCTCGGAAGGATCCACTAGAAGATTTGATCTTACAACTCGTGTACAGACCCGATCCCACAACCCGCAGCTGTGAGAACTCCTAGACTCCACAAATGCACACCAGCCGCAGCTGTGTGACTAACTACATACACATGAGTTTTACGTTATCGTGCTTGGACGGTAATTGTTTGAAACGTTTTGAGATTCATTCACTAATACAATGTGAATGAATCTCTGTGTGTGAGATTTGATACAATGAAATGCTCAACTCTCTGTTTCTCACACACTAGGGAAATTGCTTCTACAAGCTAATTAAAACTCAGCAATCGACTCTCGTGAAAGCTCCTCTCTAATGGCGGTCGATTGCTTCGTCTTTCTGTTCATTTTCCCTCTGTTGTTGTCTTCTATTGATTTTCTCTTCTGTGCAACAACAACTCTCTGGTCTCGCAACGTCGAACTCACAGTCTATCTTCTTCAATGGCGCTTCTCGCAAATATATCCTCTGTTTGAAATATGGCCGTTAGATAGTAGATTCAAATCTTTTCTGTGCTTATCAAGGCCAAATTTTTGTCTTTCCATTTCCGTGCAAACTTCCTCTGTATATTGCACTATTTCCCAGAATAGTACAAATCTTGTCCCCTGATTTAAGGCATTTTGCACGACTCAATCTCCGCCATTGATTCTTCCATCTTGAGCGTTGATTGCGTTGAATTCTTTGCACTACTGCTGAAGATTCAAATACTGCGACTGGATATCTTGCGTCTGGATTGTAACTCTCCACTACATCTGCTTTCTTGCGACTGGATTCCATGTCGACTGGATATACAAAGCGCTGTAGCTTCCGACTGGTACATAAAGCTTGCGACTGGATGCATAGCGCTGAAGCTTGCTTGCGACTGGATGCATAGAGCTTGCGACTGGATTCATAGAGCTTGCGACTGGATTCATAGCAACAGCTGGTACAAAGAAGCTCTCATCTGGATGAGCTGTTGCTTGCGTCTGGTTGTCCAGCTGGTGGTAATGATATGCTTGCAGCTGGTTGTCCAGTCGTTGGTTTCAAATGCTTGCGACTGGACTTACCACGACTAGGTAGATCAAACGATGTCGTATCAACTTATTCAAACGACATCGTTTGCTATGCATCCTCGACTGATTGAATATACTTCACTACTGCTGCGTCTGGATGAACAAGCTACCTGCTGATTCTTGCGACTGCTGGATATCAACGCAAAGAGCATATGCTAAATCTTTGTCTTTGCGCTTCTGCTGAATCCATTCCACTGCAGCCATCTGCTGAACTCTAAACATCTGCTGATTCTTTAGCACGACGTCGCCTTCTTCACTGTTACGTTTGCTGTTGTCAGCTTCTTGTTGAACATTGCTCATCAGTTGTCAATGGCTTCTTGAATAGCGACTGTCAACAGATTCGTCAACAGTACTTATAATCGCGACAGCTAACAGATTCGTCAACAGTACTTATAAACGCGACTGCTAACAGATTCGTCAACAGTACTTATAAATGGCAACTGCCGACAGCTTCGTGAATAGTAACTGACATCAGCTTCTTCAACAGTAACTTGCGACTGGAATCTTCTTCTACGACGTCGCTTCATCTCTTGCGCTTCTCTACTCATCTGCTGATAGCTTTTGCTTAACTGCTGATCACTGTAGCTCACTGCTGACTGTGATGACGTCATCCTTGCTGCTCACAGCTATCTCCATTATATGTGCTGACGTCATCACTGCTGTTACCAGCTCTTGTTAGCGCTCCAGCTGGTTCAAGCTCTCTAAGCAATAATCACATCTGCTGGTCTGAATTGGCCTCCGCCAGATTACGAACAACTGATTCAACTTTGGACGTCTCCATTGCTAATCCAGCTGCCGTCTAAATGAATGCACCAAACCAACTGCTGAACTTCATCTTGAGAACCATCTGCTGGACAGATTACTTCTACTGTTCATCTTCTTTTTCGATGCGTCCAATCAAACAAAACTCTTCTCTGCCGATTACTCAAACAACTTCATCGCTTCGATTCTTCAACAAAAAACAGTACCTGTTAAATCTGTATACTTAAAATAGAATCGTTAGAATAACAATAACAGGTTTTGTGTAATTCAAAACTTAATCAGGATCTGTCAAAACAGATCCATCACACGTGTTATACTCTTTATCTCCTCATCAGTCTTCGGACACATAGACTTAGAAATAGTGACCCCATGACACATAGGTAGGTGTCCTCTCTTGGACTCTTCCATATAGAACCTCTTAAGTGTGGTAACAGTGTAGGTCTCTTGGGTGAGTCCGAGCATCCTTTTCGATCTCTATAGATCTGTATTCCTGGAATATAGGATGCTTAACCCATGTCCTCATCGGGAATCTACTAGACAACCATACTTTACTTGACTGCAGCATTCCTACATCATTCTCAATGAGTAGAATGTCATCAACATAAAGTACAAGGAATGTCACAGCATTCTTAAATACCTTCTTATACACACATGGTTCCTCGGAATTCGTGATGAAACCAAATTATTTAATTGTTTCATCAAATCTCATGTTCCAACTTCTCGATGCTTGCTTGAGACCGTAGATCGATCTCTGAAGTTTGCATACTTTATGCTCACTTCCTACAGATGTGAAACCCTCAGGCTGCGTCATATAGATCTCTTCCTTAATGTTTCCATTTAGGAATGCAATTTTCACATTGATTTGCCATATCTCATAGTCGTGCCATGCAACTATGGCTAGCAGGATTCTAATTGACTTGAACATTGCAACTGGTGAAAAAGTTTCATCATAGTCAAAACCTTGCCTTTGAGTGTAACCTTTTGCGACCAGTCACACCTTGTAGGTCAGGACCTTACCATCAGGCCAAAGTTTTCTCTTGTATATCCATTTGCAGCCAATAGAAACTATTCCTTCGAGAGGATTCACAAGAGTCCAAACTTGGTTCGAATGCATTGAGTCAGTCTCAGATTGCATTGCTTCAAGCCACAAATTAGAATCAGCATCGAAATTTCCTCCTTGAAGGTTCTTGGTCACATCCAACAGTTTTATCACTTTGATCATCTTCAAGGAGGAAACCATATCTAACAGGAGCCCTAGGAATCCTTAGATATCCTAGGTGTGTCCATATCAAGGATTGGCCCTTCAGGTGCGGGAGATTCACTTGGTAATTCAGTTGGTTCTCGAACCTCTTCGAGTTCTACTATCTTGCCTTTTCTATCAAGTAGAAATTCCCTTTCTATAAAGGTGGTGTCAGGCGCGGTGCGCTAATCATAGATTAATTACTCAATTAATCACATTTATGCGGAAGCATAAAAAATAGGGCTAAAAATTTTCGAATTGGGCCTGATCCAAAATATCGTTTCAAAATAAGTTAATACTCAAAGTAAGGATTTAAATTCAAAATCCAAACGACAATGACATGTAATATCTACAAGCAATAAATCAACAACATATCCCCAATACAAAAGGTGGAACGGGTCATCCCCTGGCTCAATATATCAATACATAATATAACTGGGACTCAATTCAAAATGGGGATCGACCAGCTGAAGCTCCACTCTGTCTAGCCTGGTTACCTGAAGAACCTGCTAAGGCTAACCGAAACCAAAGTAGCCCAAAAAAGGGAAAAGAAACGAGGTCAAACCTCAGTACGAAGAGCACTCATAAAACAGCAGTTCATAAACATGAAATATTTCAATGTTATGAAATTCATGAGGTTATCAAAGAATATCGGTCATCTAGGCCAACAACTCAGCTGGAAAATCTCAGTTGAGCCTCAAACACCACGCACAGCCAATCAGTCGATGGAAATCATCGGTCCGTGATCTTCAGGTCCATCGACCATCACAGCTCAGTGGTCTTCAGACTTGACAACTCAGCCGGCCACCACCCCGATGATAGCATTGGACCTTTCAGGCATGACAAATCAGCCGACCGATCACAATTCTAGTTCGACTCAGGTCGTCAATCGAATAGGCTCAAGATGTATGCATGAATGCCAATTAGTAACAGATCACAAGCATACTCAATATCAACGTAAACATAGCATGGAATTCACATAAGAACCAAATCAGATCTGTTTACGTAATCTCTCAATCGATACATTCAGCTCACAACAGAAAATATACCATGCTTATGCGACAGCTGTTTAAATAAGCTCAAATCCGTACCTTGATCCTCAGTACAGAATCTACCTCGACAGATCTCACGAAGACAGAGCACTACAGCCTGCTCAAATCTGCTGCCTTCCTAACTCACGGTGAACAGAAGCTCAAATCTGTCAAAAAAGCTAGCAAATACAACTCATAACTAAGCTCAATCAGCTTACAGCCTACGGCCGAGAACTCAGACCAACCTCAGCTACTCTACTCAAGACCAACCATCTCAAATCGGAGCGTAAAACACTAAAGAAAACTTACCCAGAAGCTCAAACAGATCGGGAGAACTATCGACCAGAAATTCGCGAAGATATCAAACTCTGAAACTACTTCGCGCTCCCTCAACAAGCCGATCCAAAGCTCCAAACTGGTATCAATCAAAAGATCTTGAATAAACGAGCTCAACGCCACCAATCTTGCTCCAAACGGCGGCATAAATCGACGGCAATCTCAAGAAATAGGGTTCAAATGAACAGTAAGGGTTGCGAAGTTCTCGGGAAGAAGATAAGAAAATATCAGGCTCGAAAAATGACTAAGTGTTGATCGACACTTATATTTAAATCCCCAAGTCAAAGCTACAGTGAAAGTCAATCATCGACAAACTCAGATCTTAGCGCTACTCAGATCTCAGCGCTAACTCAAATCTGGCTCCACTATCTCAGATCTGCCTTCGCTACGCTAAACACGTGCTACTTATCAAAACGGCGTCACATAGGAGTTCATGTTCACTAACGCTAAACGACGTCGCGCGGTCTCCAAATCTGAAACAGATCTTACGCACTAAGACCCGCTAACGCTCATCCAAATTTGACCAAATCTGAAATCATTAAACCGCACCGATGTACTCAAAACTCACAAACCGGACCGGTCCACACAGTACCGTTGACTAACACTTGACTTCTTCTTGCAACACCAGATCTGTCTATCACCCAAAACGACATCGTCTCAATCGAACTCAACTAACGCCAAATATGATAACACGATACGGCGTCGCATTACCTCTCGCTCTAGATTCCCTTACTCAAATATATTCCCTCAACTCAGAGTCTTCAAAGCAGCTCAAATCTGATTCTCGCTAACACTCACACGGGAATCCTAATAACTTACTTTCTCCAAGAGGTACACCTCAAATCTGATATCTTTCGATACCAAATCCCGACACACTCATCGAACGCGATACCAAATCAAACCCGATAGCGACCAACAACTCAAATCTGATCTGTTCTACGCTAAATCTGAAAATCCAAAAATCACCAACAGAAAATCCAATTCCTTCAAATCTGAAAACCCGATGGTTAACGTTTCCATTAGCTAATCCTCGCCCAGATCTGATTAACTAATTAAATCATCATTAACCCAATTTCTAGTCCAAAAATTCTCCCCCACTAAAAATGGATTTCGTCCTCAAAATCAACTTACAGCAATAGATCAGAATCGAGCAAAAAACCAGAAATCACCAAAACTAACTCCAACCATCTGTCCAGCATATCTCAATGCTTAACAAGTCCAAAAAATCAGGGGCACAAATCAATTCAAAACACGAGATTAGCAAGCCAGAAGTTACCTGGAATGCTACTATCAACGCTCAAACAGATGAGGCCACTCCTGTCTCATCTTCTCTTCGACTTCACAGGTAGCTTCTTCTCTACCATGCTTACTCCATTTGTCAGGCCCCGTGCTAATTATTAACAATTAACACATAATAAGCGCATAAACACGGAAGCTAAAAATCAGGGCTTAAAAATTTTTCGAAATACTATGGGCCTGAACTTCAAATCATACATTCAAAATATTCAATACTCAAAATATGAGTTAACTCAAACTCATACAACAAGTAACCACATAATATCAATTCAAAATACAGATCCCCAATACATGATAACACGGGGCATCCCCCGATTCAATACACTACAGTGAAAGTCAATCATCGACAAACTCAGATCTTAGCGCTACTCAGATCTCAGCGCTAACTCAAATCTGGCTCCACTATCTCAGATCTGCCTTCGCTACGCTAAACACGTGCTACTTATCAAAACGGCGTCACATAGGAGTTCATGTTCACTAACGCTAAACGACGTCGCGCGGTCTCCAAATCTGAAACAGATCTTACGCACTAAGACCCGCTAACGCTCATCCAAATTTGACCAAATCTGAAATCATTAAACCGCACCGATGTACTCAAAACTCACAAACCGGACCGGTCCACACAGTACCGTTGACTAACACTTGACTTCTTCTTGCAACACCAGATCTGTCTATCACCCAAAACGACATCGTCTCAATCGAACTCAACTAACGCCAAATATGATAACACGATACGGCGTCGCATTACCTCTCGCTCTAGATTCCCTTACTCAAATATATTCCCTCAACTCAGAGTCTTCAAAGCAGCTCAAATCTGATTCTCGCTAACACTCACACGGGAATCCTAATAACTTACTTTCTCCAAGAGGTACACCTCAAATCTGATATCTTTCGATACCAAATCCCGACACACTCATCGAACGCGATACCAAATCAAACCCGATAGCGACCAACAACTCAAATCTGATCTGTTCTACGCTAAATCTGAAAATCCAAAAATCACCAACAGAAAATCCAATTCCTTCAAATCTGAAAACCCGATGGTTAACGTTTCCATTAGCTAATCCTCGCCCAGATCTGATTAACTAATTAAATCATCATTAACCCAATTTCTAGTCCAAAAATTCTCCCCCACTAAAAATGGATTTCGTCCTCAAAATCAACTTACAGCAATAGATCAGAATCGAGCAAAAAACCAGAAATCACCAAAACTAACTCCAACCATCTGTCCAGCATATCTCAATGCTTAACAAGTCCAAAAAATCAGGGGCACAAATCAATTCAAAACACGAGATTAGCAAGCCAGAAGTTACCTGGAATGCTACTATCAACGCTCAAACAGATGAGGCCACTCCTGTCTCATCTTCTCTTCGACTTCACAGGTAGCTTCTTCTCTACCATGCTTACTCCATTTGTCAGGCCCCGTGCTAATTATTAACAATTAACACATAATAAGCGCATAAACACGGAAGCTAAAAATCAGGGCTTAAAAATTTTTCGAAATACTATGGGCCTGAACTTCAAATCATACATTCAAAATATTCAATACTCAAAATATGAGTTAACTCAAACTCATACAACAAGTAACCATATAATATCAATTCAAAAGACAGATCCCCAAATACATGATAACACGGGGCATCCCCCGGTTCAATACATAACATAAATAGACTGGGACTCAGGGACGCGGGGATCGACCAGCTGAACTTCCACTCTGCCCAGCTTGGTTACCTAAAGCTCCTGCAAATAGGCACGCAGACCCAGCAAGACAAAGCAGGAAACAAATACGAGGTCAAGCCTCAGTACGAAGAGCTATCAAAGCAGATAAACATGCAACATGCTACAAATCAATGCTATGAATGCATGAGGGCTATCAAGAAATCGGATAGCTAGACCAGTCTATCAACTGGCAACTCAAATCAAGCATCTATACCACGGTCAATCAACCGGGAAATCATCGGTCCGTGATCATCGGGGCCCGTCAACCCATCACAGCTCGGTGGTAGACACTCGAATCCGGTAGTCACCACTCCGACGATAGCGTTGGACTTTTCGGGCACGACTCAACAGTCGGCCAGTCACAACGTGGCACCCAATCAGGTAATCAAATCAATCTGTCAATTCAGGCTCAAGATGTATGCATGAATGCCATTCAATTTCAATGCTCAATGCATACAAGGCATAATACGTGAAAACAGAATATATAACTCAAGCAATTCATCAAACTGTTCCACGTGAACACATAACAGCAACTTCACAGATTTCACAACATTGAAATATAGACATGTTCACGCTCAACGCTGCTAAGGGCTGCTCAATCGTACCTCGAATCCACAAATTCTACCTCACAAATTCGAACAGGGCAGGGCAGTACTCACGACCAGAAACCAGCAGCTTTCGCGATCTTCTCCAAGGTCGTTATGCAGCTTCAAATGGGTAGAAATTGAAAGAGAAGTTCACAGGGAACCCAGCGCCACCGAAATCACTCAAATCTTCGACGGAGAACGACGAAAATCTAGGGAAGAAATGTCTCGGTGAACAGTAGCTCTACGAGGGTTTGAGAAAGAAGAGATAAGGAATGGCTGGCTCAAAATAATTCTAAGTGTCGATCAACACCTCTATATATACATCTCAAACCTTTCGACTGCTGCTCACCAATCCAGACGCAACAATCCAGTCGCAACTATCCAGTCGCAAGCTATCCAGTCGCAAGCTATCCAGTTGCAACTATCCAGTTGCAACTATCCAGTCGCAAGCTATCCAGTCGCAAGCTATCCAGTCGCAACTATCCAGTCGCAATCCTCAAAACGCAGCGTTTCAACTAAACCAGATGACGTCGCGTTGCTTCCTCGACTGGTTCCTCAATTCCACAGCTGGTCACCCAGTCGCAACACAATTTCCTCCCGCGACTAGTTTCTTCAATTCATCGACTGGTCATTCTCTCACGAGCGCAACTACTGCCAGACGCAACACAAACGTAACGACTGATTTTTCCCTTTCCACCAGCTGCAAGCTACAGTAACCATCAAATTCCAAATCCTACCAGTCGTTGGCTACAGTACTGTTGATTCAATATTTGGAGGAATTCGACAACTCTAACTTCAAAATTCACGTGGCTAAACCCAAACAATAAAATTAACCACTAATCTAAATCTGAATCCTCACATTCTCCCCACCTTAAGGGATTTCTTCCTCGAAATCAAAGGTAAGCTCAGGAAAGAAAACAACCAATCATGCAAATCAACACCAGCAACTACTCAAGTTCGAAGCTAAAACCAGAAGTTTACCTGGAAATGTTGCACGATCAGTGCTCAAACAGATGAGGCCAATCCTGCCGCATCTTTTCCTCAACTTCCCAGGTTGCTTCTTCTCGGCCATGCTTGCTCCATTGGACCATCACCAACGGAATTATCTTGTTCCTCAGCTGTTTCTCCTTCCTGTCCAAGATCTGCACCGGATATTCGACATAACTCAAGGCAGAATCCAGCTCAACTTCGTCAGTTCTCAAAACATGGGACGGATCCGGCTCATACTTTCTCAACATTGACACATGAAACACGTCATGCATCGCGGCTAACTCCTCGGGCAGCCTCAGTCTATAAGCCAATTGTCCAATCCTGTCGATAATCTCAAAGGGACCAACGAATCTGGGAGCCAATTTGCCTCTAAATCTGAATCTCATCACGCTCTTGAATGGAGAGATCTTGAGAAACACACGATCGCCAACCTCAAACTCTAACGGTCGATGTCTACGATTCGCATAACTCGAGAAACGGTCTTGGGCAGCCTTCATTCTACTCCGAATCAAGTCAATTTGATCTTTCATGTGCTGAACAAACTCCGGTGTAGAAAGCTGTCTCTCGCCAACTTCTTCCCAACAAATCGGGGATCTGCACTTTCGACCATATAATGCCTCAAACGGAGCCATTCCAATAGTGACTTGGTAGCTGTTGTTAAACGAAAACTCCACCAAGGAAAGAGAATCCTGCCAGCCACCGCTGAAATCCATCACTACCGCTCGCAGCATATCCTCTAAAGTCTGGATAGTCCGCTCAGACTGTCCATCTGTCTGTGGGTGATAGGCTATGCTCATCGCCAATATCGAACCCATTGCTGCTTGCAGACTCTTCCAAAATCGGGAAGTGAACCTCGGATCTCTGTCGGACACTATCGAAACCGGAACTCCATGCAATCTAACTACATGGTCGATGTACAACTTCGCCATCTTTTTCATCGAACACCTCACATCATAGGGAATGAAATGGGCTGACTTCGAGAGTCTATCAATCACAACCCAGATCGCATCGCATCCCCTACTCGATCGAGGTAGATGAGTTACGAAATCCATGGCGATGTGCTCCCAATTCCATTGGGGCACCTCTAAACTCTGGAGCAATCCACCAGGTCTCATTCTCTCAGCCTTGACCTGTTGGCAATTCAAACATCTAGCAACAAAAGCAGAAATGTCGCTCTTCATACCTGTCCACCAGTAGTGAGACTTCAAGGCATGGTACATCTTTCGCTCGCCTGGATGCACACTGTACCGACTACAATGCGCTTCATTCATGAGGGTCTCCTTCAAATCAATCAGGTTTGGAACTACTAATATCCCTCTAAACCTCTCAAATCCATCAGAAGCAACAGAGAAATCATCAGACTGACCAGACTGCGCCTTAATCCTCAACTCATGGACATAGGGGTCGGTCCTCTGCGCCTCCCTGAAGTTCATCACAATCTGCGGTTCCACCTGAAGAGAAGAAACAAAGAAATACTGATCACCCGACTGGAATCGCCAACCAGAAGTACTCAACTCCTCATGAACTTTCGAAATACTCAAGGATGCTAACATATCAGGCTGGGTCTTTCTGCTCAAAGCGTCGGCTACTAAGTTCACTCGCCCAGGCTGATACTGAATCTCACAATCAAAATCCTTAAGCAATTCCATCCAGCGCCGCTGCCTCAT
>KQ992415.1:0-46231 GCA_001598015.1 Dorcoceras hygrometricum
GGACTTAATCCACTCGAAAATTGGTAACCACTTGGAAAGTCCGAATGAGGGTAGTTCGATAGATCACCAGGTCACTATCCATCTGCATGCTCAGAACATCACAATGTTCCCTACCAATGAAACGTGGTACTTCACATCGCAGATGCTAGTCTCAAACTTGGACGGCCTTATCCTCATTTTGACGGCCCAATCGACTAGGAACGAGTTTAGAATACACAGTGACTATTAGATATGTTTCATGATAGCCATCATATCCACTATCACATCTAACATATACTATGGTGCATTCCAGGTCTTTATCCAACACAATTGTTAACATTATAAAATAATGACGATAAAGAATGCCATAAAAAAAATACGAATTTCATAAATAAAGATCGTTTTACATAGAGTCAACTAGAACCCACACGCCACAAGTTGGCTAGTTGGGCATCTACTCTAACATATCAAGCATAGAAACGGAAATAATGTTCTTTATTAACTCGGAAACAAATAAAACGTTTCTCAACAACAACTTAAAATTCAAAGAAAGAAATAAATAAAAATCTCCAATAGCTTCGGCCGCAACCCTTACTCCATTGCCAAGCCTCAAGTGGATCTCACCCTCCCTAAGACTCTTCTTATCATTACCTGCAAATCATTGCAGATATGAGATCCACATCCGATATCAAGTACCCAAGAAGTCGAGTTATGAGACATATTTATTTCAATGTAGAACATACCTTTTGCAGTTCGTAACTGCTCGAGGTAATCCTTATAGTTCCTCCTCAAATGCCCAGACTTTTGGTAGTGGTGGCAAACATCTTCAGATTTGTTTGGCTTTGAAGCCCTTGCCTTGGGCTTCTTGGCAGGCTTATCCTCCTTCGCAGGGGCAGAACGATTCTTACCCTTGCGTTTGGGCCCCTTCTTCTCAGAGGAATAAGAGCCCAAAAGGAAGACGGGCTTGTCCTTCTTTATGGTCCCATCGCAAGCATGTTTACCACCTCTTCAAGGGTGGCCACCAGCTTGTTCATGTTGAAGTTGATCACAAAGGGGTCGAACGCAGCAGGCTGGGAGAGTAGAAGCAGATCCACAGACAGAGACTCTTCTTATCATTACCTGCAAATCATTGCAGATATGAGATCCACATCCGATATCAAGTACCCAAGAAGTCGAGTTATGAGACATATTTATTTCAATGTAGAACATACCTTTCGCAGTTCGTAACTGCTCGAGGTAATCCTTATAGTTCCTCCTCAAATGCCCAGACTTTTGGCAGTGGTGGCAAACATCTTCAGATTTGTTTGGCTTTGAAGCCCTTGCCTTGGGCTTCTTGGCAGGCTTATCCTCCTTCGTAGGGGCAGAACGATTCTTACCCTTGCGTTTGGGCCCCTTCTTCTCAGAGGAATAAGAGCCCAAAAGGAAGACGGGCTTGTCCTTCTTTATGGTCCCATCGAACACGACAAGCATGTTTACCACCTCTTCAAGGGTGGCCACCAGCTTGTTCATGTTGAAGTTGATCACAAAGGGGTCGAACGCAGCAGGCTGGGAGAGTAGAAGCAGATCCACAGACAGCTCATGTGGAAGCGTGATATCAAGGCCCACTAGCTTCTCAATGAGCCCAATTATATGGACCCCATGCTCGCGGACCGAAGTCCCCTCGCGCATGCGGCTTGTCATGAGCTCCTTGATAGTAGTGAACCTCTCAGTACGAGAGTTCTCCCCATACAGTTCCTTGAGATGAAGGTGGATGTCAGCAGCATACACCGTCTTCTCAAATCGCCGCTGCATTTCGTTGGACATAGATTCTATCACATAGCATCATGCCTTAAGCTCATCATCCCACCATTTTTCCAGCTTTGCCAGCTACTCAGGACTGGCATTGGCAGGGGCTTCCTTCGGAGGCCTCTTCTCTATCGTGTAGAGAAGTTTTTCCGAAGCCAAGACAATCTTGAGATTTCGAAGCCAATCTTGGTAGTTTAAGCCAGTGAATTTGTTGTTATCCAGTATATCAGCAAGTGGATTTTTGATTGAAGACATGATTATAGTAGTTTATACTGAAAGAAAAACAGACATGCATTACAACTATTCATGAAAAATACTAAGACATGAAACATGATCATTTAGTTTTATGAATTACCCTCGTACTATTTTAACGATTTCACCACCCTCTAATGAAATCGAGAAAGCTAGTTTCCTTAGTGGGTACACAGAGTCCAATCAAGGAATCACGGTCCCGAATAATATCAGTCAACCATGATCCTCAAAAGGTAGAGCACAATTGCAACAGGTGCAACCTCCATGTATTTACCTCACGTCCAGTAAGGGCCCAATAATATAACGTCGATTACTATCACGTGTCAAGATGATCCATCAATGTTGAGTTTTAATGGACGGTCGTCATAATGTCCCCAATAATATGAGCCAACGTCATGGGAGTTTCATCCAACTCACAGCAAGTGTCAATGGCGTGTACAGCTTTCCGGCACACAGTCCCCCAATAATATGAGTCGGGCTATGTGTGCGGGTAGCATCGACGTACACCAATTTTTGATGGAAGGTATGAGATTTTAAACAATATTTAAATTCCCTTAGCTTCATGATCTTATCGAATAAACTTTTGTTTTATGATAAATTTAGAAGTCATGGACTAACATTCTCTAAGAGTGCTTCCAGGTAGTTGGAGGGGCTAAGGCCCACTTAAAAACCAACTTCCTAAGACAAAGCAACGTGATGGACGGTCCCCTTAATGTCCCCAATAATATGAGCCAAAGTTAAAGGGAGTTCCAACCAACTCACAGCAAGTGTCAATGACGTGTACAATTTTCCGACACACAGAACCCCCCAATAATATGAGCCGGGCTATGTATGCGGGTAGCATCGACGTACACCCATTATTGATGGAAGGTAGGAGATTTTAAACAATATTTAAATTCCCTTAGCTTCATGATCTTATCGAATAAACTTTTGTTTTATGATAAATTTAGAAGTCATGGACTAACATTCTCTAAGAGTGCTTCCAGGTAGTTGGAGGGGCTAAGGCCCACTTAAAAACCAACTTCCTTAGACAAAGCAACGCCCTTCATGGAGACTAGCCGGTACAAGCCATTTTTAAACCGGTTTATAAAGGACTCTCTTAGATAACATTTGGTCACATTTCCTCATAATTATCAATAAACTAAGTTTCTTCAATTTAATCATGAAATTTTTAATCTTGATATAAATTTTAAATCAAATTTAAAATGAGGGATTTTAATTTTGAAATTTGGTCTAATAATTATAAATCAAATTTAAAAATGCGGATTCAACAGATATATATCACATATATAATTGAGATGATCGATAAGCGAGAGCTATGCGATCCGTGGTTGCCAAGCACGGATCTAGGTCCAATCCCCAGGTGATATGCAGTATGCAAATGCAATTTTTACATAAGCTTCCAGTTTTATAAGTCTCTGGTCTTCAATATCTTTGATCATCATCGCCATCATCTTCAAAATTATCCTCCCACTAAATTTAATATTCACATTTAAATATCCATGACAAATAAGGATATATTTTAAACGGGTGGGAACGATCCATAAACCAGAACCACTTTTATATGAATTCAATAATATTACAACCATGAATTGTAAAACCTAGCATACACCTAACACATTGGGCATGGCTCTAGATCATCCCAAACATTATCTATTCAATTAATTCAATTAACTGACATAAATAAAATAATCAAATCAAATTTGATTTTATCCAACAAAATTATATATTAAATATAAAATCATATTTTATAAATAAACTCTTATTTTGTCATTTTAATTGCATCAATTTTGGGCTTAACAAACTTTTAAGTCCAATATCTCAAAAATTTTCAAAATAACCATAAAGCCCAATAGCAAGTATCGGCCCAAAAAGCCCTCGGGTGCCCGGAACTGGCCCAGAAAAACCCTAGGATTCTAATTCCGCCGCCGCATCTCCACCCCGATACCGCCGCAAGGGAGGTGCCCCGCCGTCCACACGCGTGCTGCACGCTTTGCGCGTCCCTATGCGCGACGTGCGCTCACAGGGGGGCGGCCACATGCGTGACCAGTTCGAGCAGGAGGGGCGGCAGGCGCGCGCACGAGCATGCGGAACGTGCACGCACCCACATGCACGCACGGGTACCGGCCAGAGGGCGCAACGCACTCAAGAGCGTGCGCGAAAGGCGTGCAACGCCCACCGCAACATGCACGTGCGATGTGCGCACCGGGCCCGTGATACCCGCCGTGATGTACGCGCGGCATGCGCGACGTGCGCATGGTGGCACGCGCGGTGCTTGTGCGACAGGCGCGCAAGACCCGCCGCAACGTGCGAGCACGATGCGCGCACCGGCCCCATGATACCCGCCGCAAAGTGTGCGAGGCAGGCGCACGCGGCGTGCGCGACGTGCGCGTGGTGGCTGGCGCGGTGGCATTGCGTGGCGTGCGCGGTGGCAGGCAACGGTTGCGCGGCGCGCAAAAAAATTCCTTTTTTTAAACAAAAACGAGATTTTTTGATGCAATTCAGGAAGAAGGGTGTATTGACATATACGAGTCAAAGCTCTGATACCACTATTGGCGCAACGGTGGATCCGGATCCCGATCCCGGGGCGCAGTGGAAGAATTTAAAAATTGGAGCCCGGGAACGGTCAATACACCTATGCAATAATCAAAACATTCATAGAATGTTCAGAAGGTACCTTGATGGAGTCTAGGCGCCTGGCTCCAACCAATTCCACGAGGAATTGGCACTTCAACGGTTCAACGGCTGGATCGACGTCTAATCCGATCCACGACCAGAATTTAAACTCCTTCGCCGGTTTGCACTAGAAAATCGACGAAAATATCACGGATGGAATCTCCTCGCCGAGATGGTCTAAACAAATTCCGACGGCGGCGGCGGGCGACGAGGGAAGAAGGGTGAGGGGATGAGTTTGTTGAATAGCTTTTGGTGTTTTTCATTCTCTCTTTTGAAAGTGTTTCCTCATTGCCATATTTATAGATTGAGGATAGAGTTTGATTTGAACAAAACAGTGAACATTCGGTTCAACTCAAACAGTAAACATTCGGTTCAACTCAAACAGTGAACATTCTGTTCAAGTCGAACTGTGAACATTCGTTTCAACTCCCTCGATTTTGGTCTCATCATAATCCCGATCGATGATCAGATATCACCGATGTGCTCGGTTTACAAAAATGATCATTATGATGGAAAATCAAATTTTCGGACAACTAAATCTATATATGACAGGTTTACTCTTATTAGCTAAATATGGAAGTCCTACTCCCTTAGCTACTTTTAGGAAGTCATACTCCCAACCTTCCTCCTATTATACTCAACACTTTGAGCACGTATAGACATACCCTTAACCCTTTGGTCAACTTGTGTGACCCTCAATGGTTCAGGGATACAACCAGCCGTGGGCTCAAAATATTTGTGACTCCAAAAATATATTTTCGGACTTACCCGTCGAATCATGGTAAAACATCTAGCAACATCGCCTCATGATCCCCTAGGTATCACTAATAGTGCCTGCAAGAACCAATCGGTCATGGTTAGGGTACTGTACGGTCCTTTCAACTCAAATATCCCAATCAGATCAACGACCATTGGTAAATCGAGAGTCGCTAGAGATCCGACAACCATGCATACATCTTGGAGATCAAATAGTGACATTGCATGTGTTACTAGGTAAACCCATTTACCTAAAACACATCTAGTACTCTGGCCAGAGATTTGTCACACTATTATGTCCTCGGATAGCATAGGATATCCATGCACAAGGGCGAGCGGTGAATTCTCGACAACGAAGCATCGAATCCTACATGCATCGGGACCTCACCCAATCCCGCCACTTGATGACCCCAAATGAGTTGGTAAACGGGTCAAATTGAGGCACCTATCATGTAGAGTCTCAATGAAGTTTCGAGTAATAAGGACTAATCTGTACAACCAAGATCTCGGACTTAATCCACTCGACAAATGGTAACCACTTTGAAAAGTCCGAACGAGGATAGTTCGATAGATCACCAGGTCACTATCCATCTGCATGCTTAGAACATCACTATGTTCCCTATCAATGAAACGTGGTAATTCGCATCGCAGATGCTAGTCTCAAGCTCCGACGGCCCTTGTCCTCTTTTGGACGGTCCAATCTACTAAGAACATGTTTAGAATACACAGTGACTATTAGATGTGTTTCATAATAGCCATCAAGTCCACTATCACATCTAACATACAATATAGTGCATTCAAGATCTTTATCCAACAATTGTAATCATAATAATGAAGATAAGAATGCCATAAAAGAGAGCGAATTTCATAAATAAAGATCGTTTTACATAGAGTCAACAAGAGCCCACACGCCATAAGTTGGCTAGTTGGACACCTACTCTAACAGAGAAATGTCTTGCTTAAGTTCTGGAAGCAACGAATCCCCCCCCCCCACCAGCAGGGAGGAGGTTAAATCACTGTTGAATCGACCTGACTAGGATGGCCAAGAAGACCCTTCATTCTATGGGATCGGCATATTCATGTAATAACGTCATGTTCTAGAACCTGGAGAGGTGCTCCTCGGGATCTCCTGTACCATAATACTACCTTATGTTCAGGAATTTGAAATACGGAGGGAGCAAAGCAACCAGCACCAACACTGAGAAGGGACTGTACGTGGTGGAGGTGGTGTGTGTCAGATCCCCCCTATCTCAAGCACTGGAGCTCTTCGCTAAGTCTTCTCATCTCGTCCAGCTATTCTTCTTTATTGGGAGGAGTATACTGCATCTCTCATATGCGCAAGACCTCCCTCCCTAAATTTCCTTATTTCATCAACTGGGGGTTTGATTTAGGGGGTGGATTGGCTTCTAGCCTCCGGGCCAATATTTGTTCGACCATTATAGTCATCAGCTGAGCAATCTGGGCTACTGTGAGGCCCTGATTCACCGGACCTCATTGTGAACTTCCACTATTGTCGCTGGTATGCAATCCCATCCCCTGAGGTCTGCTTCTCCTGGGTGGCTTCTTCTTCTTCTATCGGCGCTTTCCACAAATGACGTCAATTGATGTAACCTAAATTTTGCTCAACCCAGGAGCTTCCTCTTGCTCCTACTCAGAGATATCCTGCTCAAGATGTACCTGAGCCGCTAAAGAAATGTTCACCTCTCGGGGAGGATGCCGGAAATTTTCCTGTGAAGCCCTCCGATGTTTAAGTCAAGGCGGGAGATCGGGAGAATAGTGCTAAACAATATAGATGAATGCGTTGGATTTGTGAATGAATTGTAAATTGAGACATACCTGGGTTTATATAAAGGAGCTAGACGGTTCACATGGATGAGTTATCTGGTCGGTTACGCAATCATGCGTGATTTGCACCCAACCTCATGGGATTATCCGTTGCATACATGTTGATCACCTCCGGATGTATGGTTGTCATGTCGGATAAGATTGTTCAGTTCGGGATGTCTAACGGAGTGCTCGGGTTGGGTCCCGAGGTGAGGCTCCTCAGGGTATCATATTCATAAATCACATACACACTCAGAAAGGGTCAACAACGGTCTCTTTGAAGACTCATTTCAAAGAATATCTCCCCCCACAACGAATTTACTTCTCATTTTTTTTCAGAAGCCCAACAAGTTACAAAATAACAAAATCTAGAAACTTGTAAACTTGTGTAACGTTGTTAAACTATATAGCTCATTGAAAATATTTCAATCATCAAGCAAAATCACACGTTTCCCTCAGTCTCAACCAGGGTCCACATAAAAAAATTTATTGAAATTTTAATGAAAATCATGTTGAATGAGATAAAGAGAGAAGAAAATTGCATATAAAAATGGTAATTGACACCTTTGTGTAGAACACAGTCGATGAAAGATGTCTTTTGTTAAATGTGAGCTTTTAGGGAATTAAACAGAAACAAATTCGAACCATTACAACACGATGGTGAGTGTGACATGGGTGTCGAGTGCGACATGGACGATGGTGACTTAGTGACGACGTGTGGTGGATAACGGTAACTTTTAGATGAAGGATGGGGACTTCTATTGAGTGCGAGTGAGATGGGCAGAGATGGAAAGCTCTTCTGCATTGGATTTTCGATGACGGAGGCGCTAGGGAATTATACAGATTGAGTGATCACATCAATTTAGAAAAATGGTTTGTTGGGTCATGGTTGTGACCCATGGTCTGTCTCATGAAATACAACTCGTGACAAGGTCACACATAAGTCTTTGTATTCATTTTTATATATATGGTTGAAATTGAAGCATGCATTATAAACTTTGTTAGAAGTTGTTATATCGTTGTGTTTTTACATATACATGTGTGTTGGGTCCGGAAACATAAGAAATTTTGATTAATGATACATTTTATTACGTTTTCAACATATTTAGTTAATTGTAGATACAAAGTTGAGCGTGCAAGTTGCACACTTGAATTTCTGGCACAGCTAATTATCTCACAATAGTGATCAAATTCACGAGCAGCTAAAACGGCTGAAAAAGATAACTCAAAGATCACAAGTTGTATTTCAGTGTACCGAGATGAATTCCATGCTTTGCAATGCTAAAAAACAATTGTTCAAATCAAACGGATGAATCCGGAAGAGAATCCAGAGAAATTTGGATAAGCTCTATTATTTGACTTATCTCTCACAAACCAATTATTATAATGACAAGAAGCCAAAAGTATTGGAAGCAAAGTTAGATATCTACAACTCTTATTTTTGCTGCAATGGACAAATTTCAGGCGTAGCTATGCTAAAAAGATACTGCAAATTCTGGAACGCTTTCTCTCTCTACCGGAAGAAAATTTTATCCAGAAATTTCATCTGGAATTTATTCTAAAGTCAAAGTTGGTGAAAAAGTCAAATTCTACCGGAAAAGTTCGAAAAGTCAAATGTACTACTTAAGCCCCAAAAAGTTCCCAAAATATTTTCCAATTGCTATATATCTTTTTTCTACGTTCTATCACCTCGGAAGCTACAAATATAATATTTTGAAGATCAAAAAAGTTGGGGGAGATGATAGAGAGCTTGGAAATCCTACATATAAAAGTCAAGCTAAATTAGAGCAAATTCAAAAATCTTGAGTGTGAGCAACGTACAAGAGATGTGAAACACCAAAATTAGTTTATAGAACACTCTTCCATTTCAGACCTTGAAAATATATCATTCGAAGAGGAGTCATTCAGTACAAAAGATATATTTCATAGAATTTATTGAGTGAGAATCATTTTTACACAAGTACAATAAAGATTATGCTTGTAGTTTGACATAAGAGCCTTAAACATTATGTATTGTGAGATTGTGACATACAATCAAGAGTGTCATATGAGTTTTTATTTAGGCAATGTGTAAATTTTAATTGAACTGGGTTTCTAAAAGATAATGTGTAAATCAAAGCATTGTGGTGAAATCCTTCTTAAGTTGAAGAAGATGAATTTGACCTTCCAATTTTTTAAGAAAAGTTGTCTATCCATACTTTATTGAATTTACTTATGCTTAAGCATTTTATTTATTTTATAAAATAGCAAAATATTGCTTACAAAGTATTTGATAAAATTATTTAACCAAATATTTGATGCATATTCAAGTGCATTTTTTCAAATGATTTTCATAACGCTTAATCGTTTAAAGGGTTATATTGAGTATATTCTACTTAGTTTAAAAACCAAACTCGATATAGTTTTTGCGTTCGATTAGTTTTTGAACATTTCAGGAACAAGCTATTATAGCTCTTAATAACATCTAAAGACTTTATTCACCCCTCTATAATCTCTTATCGATCCTAACAATGTGTGATGTAATTGCACTGAGTATTAACGTTAAGTGGGAGGTTTAGGTTGGTAGAATAAAGTAATTTTCACCTTGATTATTTAACTGTACTTAAAAATTAAATTTATGAAAATCAAACATTAGGATGGTAGATGATTGGGAACTTGGTGAATTTTTTGCGGATTTAAGGCTCCTTAGGAATCACGATCTCCATAAGGATACCATATTTGTGAGAGAATTAAACTTCAAGACGGTCTTCACTCAATTATGTTCTGAATTTAAATACAAGAATTACTATTGTCCTACAGGATGAACTTTAATGTCAAAATAGAATGCCGTCTTAAGAAATAAGGCCCTCGCGCTACCTTCTCACGAATTCGCAGAACCAGAAGAATTACAATTGTTGCATGTTTAACCATTGATTGATTTGTTCGATCCACATCAACAAGTACATCGAGTTGGGGAGAATATGGTTCCAATTTCCTTTCATGGTTTATAATTGATCTTTGTTTAGTTATAAAAAAAAATGAAAATTAGGAACATCAATTCCTCAGATTTTCTTGCAATAAACAATGGAAATGATGCATAGCCATCTCCACAGTTGGACTATATCGGCCAACATTATATGCCGGAGACTCGAGTCCTCTCTGGACAGCTTCGCTCAGAGTAATGTCCTCTAACTGCGCATGGCGGAACATAATGTTTGTAAAATATGTGCACCATACAGAATCAAGGGTTGAGTGAGGCCATTAAAAGAGAAGGTTATTTAACTGATGAATCAAAAAGTATTTAAGTTCAATGTTTAATAATAAAACTGCAAAAAACTAGCACACCTGTACTCTTTCACTGTCTTCCAAACTCTTCTCAATGAAAGCAACATCATCCTAAGAGGTGGTAAAGGACATAGCAAAATCAAGGTAATAAAATCATGCAACGTAGAATCATAACCTTGTTAATCGTATCACTTAGAAGTTAAATCTACCTTGAGAGAAGCATCTAGAAAATAATCGAAAACCACTTTGCATCTCCGAGGTCCCAGTGGCAGCACGAGATTTGTGTCCATCCATGGACCATACCTAGAAAAGGTGTGGCAAGCAGGTTAAACGAAAAGGCAGCCAAACAGAAGAGTGATACATTGAAATGCAATATCACTAACCTATTGATCATGAAGTTTGGATAAACAAAGGCATACAAAGCTTTCGACCCAAGTCGAACAAATTCTTCATTGTCCGCGGCACATCCTTCACAACTTTGAATGCTCACTTTTTCATACATCTTGGTGGTAAGAGGGAGAGAATCATATAAGTTTCCAACAATCACAATGCAAAGGAAAATCAAGATCTTTACAGTATAACAAGCACGTATTGAGATGGAAAAAACAAAGAAAAATAGAAAAAATGCGAGAGGTTAATTGGAAGAGGATACTTAATCGAATAGAATCAAGCATGTGCATATGGAACATGATAACCACCATCCAAATAGTTGTCACAGAACACCTGCCATAAAACATACAGTCTTTTGAATTTGTAGCCATCGATGATGATGCACCATTGTACTAGCAACTGACTCTACATTTCTTCTTTCAAATAGTGTATAATATACTAGATCATTATTTGTATTGATGACGAATGCAATATTGGTCTCAAAAGGAAACAAAGAATGATTTTGCAGTATAATTTTCCTAGATCATATAGTGAATTTGTTATGAAGCAACATTATATTTTGTGTCCTATGTGGTGCACCAATCGAAAATGCAATATTAAATATTGCTATCCAATTTCAGATGCATCTTTCTCATCAGTTACAAGTTTTAGTAAAATAGCATATGCTTCAACTTGCATAACTCAATTGAAAGATGTGTCATAAACCAACCTTCCAATTGCATTCAATAGTATATGTTCGTCGACAAATGTAATCCAACGAAGTGTCAACTCCATTGTTACTTAGTATGTCAGCTGTACTACCTAGCCATTCATTACCCACAGCTTCGTTATCGACGTCCTCTTCATGCCTCATTCCTTTGCTGAAATTGATCAGAACAAATGGCCCCCAAATAGCAACTTCGAGTGGAACAAGTCCCATTTCCTAACTTACATCTTACACATGGTCAAGGAAAAAACCAATATTATCATTAATAAATGTAAATTAATAGAAGAAATAGATTCTGTGGCATACATTCACTTTGAAATTCTTAATTCCGGTTATTCTAGTTGCCTTCATGAGCCCTCCATTCAACCCATATGTCCAACCCTGGAAGGGTAAAGAAAAAGAAAACACGAAAAAGAGGATCATAATGGTTATATTTTTCAAGTGTATAATTGAACGCAACAAATAAGGAATTATGGAATGAAACATCAGTACTATAAATAAATATAGAGAGTACCAACTCGTACCAGGTTGCATACTGCAAATCTATATATTACTCATTAACTTAATCAAAGCATAGGCAGCAGAAAACGACTGAACCACAAATCTTGGACATGCAGCGGAAAGCAAACTGAACATATTAGACAACCATATCGAATAACGAACTTCAAATTCGCCAAAACACAGTCCAACCAACAAATACTCCTAGCTCAGTCTAGGTTGTGGCAAGCTTGCTTCAACTGTAATTTTGAGGAGTTTCAGAATCAATGGGCAATTTTTTATGAGAATGAATCTATCGTATGTATCTATCGTTTAGGAGCTGAGGAAAATAGAAAAGGATGCCAAGAAACATAATGCAAGGAATACACGACCTTCAAGACATAAAGAGAAAGATTCATGTGGAAGAAAATGGTAAGCATCTTATAACGTAAGACAGGAATAACCATTTAACTATGTAAAACTCACATGATATGGGCAGACAAAACATGGCTTCTTCCCCGTCCCAGAGACAAGAAGAGAGGCGTGATGGCGGCATACATTGTGAAACGCATTTAACATGCCCTTTTCATCCCGACAGACCACGTACTCAATACTTCCCAAGCTGAGAAAGTAACTAGTTAGCTACAATCAAACACAAGCTTACTCAGTACTCACACAACTTCTGATTTTCTTGCCATCACACCGACTGGTGTTTATTTCTTGTGTAACATGCCTGGTGCACAAATCTGAGTCCCTACACAAGCTGAATTCTAGAACAGAGGGAGTAAAGAACTGGTGATGACCACATTGAAACACGACTCTAGCTAGTAGTACCTGCCGGTGAAAAAATCGCGCGGATCTCTAATCTGATCAGTGTATCCTAGCCAAAAATTACAAGAACAAGTGAACAACAACAGAATTATCTTAGCCATCTTTTATCAATTTCCACTCCTTTTTGAGCTGTAACATAGTAAACAAAATCCTGTAGTTTGAAATCATCATCATCGAATAAAAAAATTACTTTCATCAGAGAGAATCATCGACAATATATATCAGGTGTGCTTGGATTGGCATGAGCAACAGATAGAACACAACCAGGTGTTGTTACAGTTAATAAAAATATATATTACAAAAATATTGTGATAACTAAATATCTGTCAGCTTCTATTAAGAATTAGCATACAATAAGGATATAAAAAGAAACATAAATCAATATACAGAAGCTTATCAGAACTTATTTGAATATCATTAGGAAATATGAGACATGGAAATCAATCAATAATATTTTCAAAATAATTTTTCATTCTATGAGTAAATTATGTTTATTATTTAAGGTTTTGTAAGGAAGAGGAATTAGAACCGTGAGATAAGAATTATCTCAGATTGATCGAAACAAATGGATGTAGCAAATAAATAGAATTGAGTGTTTTATGTCAATTCTTGATAAAATGTTATCTTTCTAGACTCTAAGTTCTAAAAGAAATAATCAATGCAAGTCAAATATGTTTTCCTTGTCATACTTACACTTGAAAGGGATGAATCGTGTAGGATCTAAATTTTGAAGATTTATATGAGATCCTATAGTCCTGATCATTATGTGACTTGTTTCTTCATTATAGAGCTTAACAGTGGAAATGAAAATGCACAAATGTTCTTTCACATTCAGATGTTTAGCAGAGATCATTTCTTCCAAAAGAAATCGAAAAATTTCTTGAACCAAAAAATACAGACATTTGTGGGTTCAATGCAAAAGGTATGAATTAAATTATAAGAAATATTTTAAATAACAAAAAAAATATTTATGAACAATATGGATATCATTTGAAAAGATTAGTTAAGAAAGAATCGAACTTTTGATCGAACCCAGTACTTGAGATCGTATGGATGAAACATGATCTATCTGGATCCCATTGGATTTCATTTGGAGAAACCTTGTAAAGATCTTATGATTCTTATCAAAGAAACAGAGTGTTAACTGAGGCCGTAGACGAGAGTGCAGATCGTTGAAGTTCATCTTCGTGGTCAGAGTCGCTGCTCACATGGTTCTGCCGTGAAGTTATGCTATCACTCGAGACAACAACGCTGAAGTTATATGGTTTCCTGTTTCCTCTTAGTGTTTTCTTTTGGTTGTCTTCACTGGTTGGTTTAAGTTCTAAATGTAATATAAGATACGATTTAATTTTTTCACTAGTTAAGCTTTCTGCCATATACACTTCAAACAACTTCAAATATTTTGTAATAAAAAATTTCCTTCCATCAACCATAAATTTGTTGCCAAAAAGAGCGTACCAACAGGGTGCCATCCCTTGCGGAAGACTTGTTGAAGCTCCAGAGCGTAGAAATCAGGATCAGTGTACCAGCAACTTGGTGGCGTCCAAGCTTCTTCTATCGGAATCCTGGGATCAAATTCTTGGACCAATCTTCGGGCTCTCCCATGAACATCATTAATTTCTTCGACACAATTACGCTGCAGATAATCCCCACGATCGCCGCAGCGCCGGACGAAAATCTCGTTGGATTGGGACTTATTTATGCGTTTCTTCACAAATTCGAAATGGGTTCTTGGTTTCGGTAGGATTTGCGCAGATTGATGGAAAGTGGGGAGCTTCTGTATCATCATTGTTGCAGCCATGGCGATTGATAATTTATTTTCTTGTTCATTTCGGGATGAACTTTGCTCAAGCTACTCATAAACCAAGTCAATATATGGTGACACGATCATGTAAAAAAAATTTCGTCGTGAATAAGAGTTGGTTCGTCTTCCGTGTGATCTTTATAGATAATTACAAAAACTTCACTATCAGAATGCAAATGTCTTTTAAAAATTTGAAGAGATATATATAGAAGTGAAATTTCGCGCAGGCCAAGAAAATTATATTAATTCGAGTGGAGCAGTTGGAGTTAGCTTAGAATCGGGAAAATCTCAATTTAACCCAAATGTTTGGTCCTAGATATTTCGACCTTCTCATATTTAATTATAACCATTTCGAACAAATATCCAACTAGTCCTTCAATCTATAGTATGATAATTATTGTAAAAGCCCAATTACGGAAAGTAAATTACTAAGGAAGCAGTATGAATGAGAGAATTAGTTCTGCAAACTTTCAGAAACTTGGTTGAATATTAGAATTCAGGTCCTTCTATTTACTTCATGAAAGAAATGATATGAATTGTTAAAAGGTGGTTAACTGGTTACCCACGAGGCTTGTCACCATTCAGTTTCTCACCTTTATTTGGTTAGCAACAATAGATTTTGATGTCATGATCTCCATTAAAGATTATCATAAATGTCAATGACCATCAAATGTATATATTTATTTGGTATTTGAAGTTTTTTTTTGTTAAAGAAAGAAATAAAGATAGTGAGTAATATGTTTGTTTGATTTCGTACTCAAAGTTAATATATATATGATAATTCAACACAATAAACTGTCCCATGACACGATCCATGGCTCGGGACCATAACAATGACTTGGCGACTTACAGTAATATAGAATAAATACCATATTTATTTGTGAATTTTTATAAATGCCCTTAACTATTTGATTTCGTTTAAGTTACCAAATTGTTTTTTTTATGGGTTCTCTAGTAATTGAGTGTCTAGTAACTAATAATAATTTGACATCAATTAATGTATTCCTATTTAGAATGTCTATGGGCTAACAATCATTTTTTATTAATTAATGTACTCCTATGATTTTCATGGCTTGCTAAGATAATTACTTTTTTCCTATTATTTTCATTGCTTAATGGGCTAAATATTAATTTTCTATTAGTTAATGTACTCAAATCATTTTTATCCTCTCAAGTTGCTACTACTACTATAGCTTCTTTCCAGCCTGCAGCTAAGGCTTCATCCACTTTCTTATGTTCTAAATGTATCCACTTTCTTATGTTCTAAATGTGAGATGAATGTAGAGTTAAAATATTCATTTATCATCTGACCTCGTGTCCTAAGAGGTGCAGAATGGTTACCGATGACCAGCTCGGATGGATGATTTCTACTCCACAGGAAACCAGGTTTGTATGAGGCTGCTGCTTCGTGCTAAGTGTTGATGCCTTCGTTCTGGACTGGTTCAGCTTGGGCGATAGCGCCTGATTTGTTTGGGTCATCAGCTTGCATGCGATCTCCATCAGCTCGCGGGTGATCTGCATCAGCTTGCGCACGATCTGTTTGCACGTCATGTAAAACGCCTTGACAGTCGGCACACCTGTTGCTTGCTGCTCCTGCACATTAGTCAAATCAATGACTTCGATGTTACCTGGGATATCAACTTGCGCAACATTTTGAGTATCAGCATTGGTAATTTGTGTGTCCAGTGCGTGCTGATCATCAGCTTGGATCCGGGTTTTGTGTCTGGTCATCACTTGATTCATCTAGGTTGGTTGATTCCAGACGGGTGCACAAGTCGTCCAAGTTCGCAGCTGAAGTAGATCAAAAGCTGGTCTCCTCGAACACCACGTGAGCTGATTCTTCTACAGTTAGCGTTCTATTGTTGAACGTGATACGCCTGCTCACAACTGAATATCCAAGAAAGATTCCTGCATCAGATTTAACATTGAAAGCTTTTAGATGATTTTTTCATTGTTGTGAATGAAACATCTGCATCCAAGCACCCTGAAATAAGAAATAACAGGTTTCTTACTGTTCTAGATCTCATATGGGTTACACCATGATGCTTATTAATCATCGATCTGTTTTGAGTATAGCAAGATGTGTTAACTGCTTCTGTGACACCCAAACCCGAAATTCTTGCATCAGCAATCATAGTTGTAGCAGCTTCTTTTAAAGTTCGATTTCTACGCTCAGCTAACCCGTTCTGCTGAGGTGTTCTAGCTGCTAAAAGCTCATGCTTGATTCCAATGTCATCCAAATAAGATGATAGTCTATAATTTAAAAATCAGTACCTCTATCACTTCCGATCTGGTTGACACTGCAAGATTTGTCATTTTTCAAACGTTTTAAAAGTTTTTTCAGTTGTTCGAAAGTTTGATCTTTTGATGTTAAAAACACAACACAAGTAAATTTTGAAAAATCGTCAACAACTACAAGAGTGTATTTCATTCCCCCTAAGCTGGTCGCGGGTATAGGACCAAAAAGATCCATATGTAAAAGTTCTAGGCTTCGGGAGATTTTGTTACTGCCTCTCTTTTTAAAAGTAGATTTAATATGATTTCCCAGCTGACAAGCAGAACAAATCTTGTCTTTGAAAATTTTATTTTGGACAAACTAGTACGTAACTCATGCGTACTCAGATTTGCAATTGTTTTGAAATTCGATGATTCATCCACTGATGTCATAGCCAGCTCTTATAAGAGTCAGCTGCTAGGTAGGTTTGCTTAGAATGCGGCTGATCTGACCAGTCAACTTTGTAGGTATTCCCCTATCTATATTCTACTAACACGGTCAGACCTTCCGGGTTCTGAACTATGCATTTGTGCTTTTTAAAATTCACATATTAATTACTATCACACAGTTGACTGATACTAATTAAATTATAACACAGATTTTCAACTAGAAGAACATTTTTGATAGTGAAGTTACCGTGGGTAATCTTACCCTTACCTATAGTGTTACCATTTGAATTGTCACCAAAAGTGATCTTTGGTTCACTGCCAGTCTTCAATTCTGATAGCAGCTTTGGGTTACCAGTCATGTGCCTCGCACATCCACTGTCCAGGTTCTATGTTGATTGCTTCAGTCCAATCTGTTGTACTTGCAATCACAAACAAGACAAAGTTTGGTACCCATTGGTTTACTTGGGGTCAGATTTGATTAGACCCTTCGGGAATCACACTTGGATATTCTAACATATCTATCAGTGTGTGCATCTAGATATGTGTGTGATATGTGTGTGAACTGTGATTTGATATATGTTTGATGTGCAGTAGTTTTGCCCTGAGATCTGGGCTTATGATACTTGGGCATGTACTGTCTTTCCTTCATAAAAGCATTTGAAAGTTGTCTTGGCCTTCTACCACCAGATTTGGGATTACCCCAAATTTGTTCAATTCGTTTCCTTAGCCAGCTATCTCTTTGCTTTTCACGAGCAGTATAGCCTACCCCACAGTATTTAGTTTGCCAGATCTGAGGTATAGCTGCAATCTGTGACTCATCAGAATTGGACTCTTCAATGTATCCCATGCTGGATTTCACGAAGTTCATTGTTTGAATCTTATGCTTATCAAGCTTTGGGTGAGTACATGTCTATGCGATATTGCTTTTATGGCTTTCATAGCCCAATCTGTATTTATCACCAGACAGCTTCATAGCTCCTTGCAATTTTTGTAATGACGTAGATGACTTGGTCCAGCAGCTTATGATTTCAGCTAAGCGCTGGTTTTCATTTATCATCTCCTATGACCTGCTTCTCAGATCTTCATTTTCAGTATTTAGCGTATTAGAGCAGTCTGTAAATCATCTGAGCTTACGGGCTCAGCTTTCGTAGCACGACTCTCTTTTTCAGCTTTGACTTCCTCAAATGACTGAGAAAGCGTTTTGTACTCTACGACCATGTCATTCAGTGTTGTGACAAGGTCTTCTCGTGTAAAATAAAGGTTTGAAAAATTGAATATCTCTTCAGTGTCATCAGCCATTCACTGTACATCTCTTCGCTATCGCTCGATGAAGACATCCCTGAGCTGGACTCCTCCGAATCTGTACCAGCCCATGAACTCTTGTTCTCTTCAGCGACAAGTACTTTCTCACTCCTCTTCTTCCGATAGAATTACTTGTCCTTTCTGTCTTACTGCTGCGATCTAGTTGCCTCTTTGTGTCATGCTTATGTCTCTTACAGTCTTCAACATAGTGACTAGATCTGCAACATCGATAACATTTAAAGTCAGAAGAAGTGGTAGTAGAATTCTTTTTAATAAAATTAGGAGAGTTGTTTTTCCGCATAAATTTCCCAAACTTCTTTACGAAGAGGGACATTTTGTCTTTACTGAGCTCCTCAGTTGTTTTGCTTGGAGAGCTCTATTCTGAAATGGTTGCTGCTAGAGATTTCTTAGGCTATGATGTAGACGGTTCTGTTTCTGATCTTGTCTCCAGCTCGAACTCATAAGCCTTTATATTAGCGAATAGGTCGTGGAGCTCCAGCTTGTTGAGTTCGTTTGATTCTCTCATTGCCATCGTCTTCACATCCCACTCCTTGGTAAGTGCTCTCATGACATTCAGGGTGAGCTCCCTGTTGCTATACTTTTTTTCGAGTCTGGTCAGCTCTATCACCACTGAGTTGAATCTTTCGTAGAACTCAAACATTGTTTCTTCAGGCCTCATATTTATAGATTCAAACTTCTACGGGGCTACTGTGAGCTTGTTCCCCTTGGTTTGTTCATTTTCCTCGCAGATTTGGATCAACTTCTCCCAGATTTATTTGGCAGTGACGCAGGTCTGAATCTTACTGAACATATTATTGTTCAGCTTCTTGTAGAGAATTTTCTTTGCCACGTTGTCTAGGTTTGCCTCATTTTATCTTCAGAAGTCCACTCTAATCTGGGCTTCTCAACCTATTGTGCTACACTGGCAGAGATGGTTACAGCTGTATTTGGCTTCATTGTCTTTATCGGGCCATCACGAACATATCGTCATCTTGAGCTGTCAGGTGAGCTTGCATATTAATCTTCCAAACATCATATTCCTCCTTGAAAAACATAGGAATTTTGTTGTGAGAGATAGACATATTTCATAATTTCAAATAACACTAATGTTCAGACACTGAGATAACCACTCTAATATCACTTGTTGGGATCGAATATAGTTAAAACAACAGCTCGGGAGTTCAGAGCAGGGGTGAATGAACTCCATCACAATTTTTCACGAAAATCCTTTTAGAGCAATTTTACAAGCCTTCGACTAAACTCTGAGCTGAGTTACCAGCTCGGAGGATCTCAGCGTGATCTGTTCTCTCGAGTAACAAAAATATGTGTGGAATAAACTCGATTGAACGGTGAACAGATTTAAAAACTGAAAGCAGTAAAAGATAAAGAGACGAGAATTTGTTTATGGAAGTTCGGAGCTGAAACTCCTACATCTATCCTTTTTCCTTATTCAGGAAGGATTCCACTAGAAGAATTTTATTGGTACCGCTCCTGAAATTGTTGGCGCAGCGACGGATCCGGATCCCGCTCCCGGGGCACAGCGGAAGAATTAAATTTTGGAGCTCGGGAACGGTCAATACACCTGCGAAACAATTCATAAACATACATAGGATGTTTAGAATGGTACCTTGCTGGCGTCTAGGCGCCTGGCTCTGACCAATTTCACGAGGAAATCGGCACTTCAACAGTTGGCGGTTTTGGCCTCCTAATCCGGTCCACGACCGAAATCCCAATTCCTTCGTCGGTCTGCACTAGAAAACTCGACGAAGATTTTAGGGACGGAATCTCCTCGCCGAAATGATCGGAACGAGATTTCCGACGGCGTCGACGGCAGGCGGCGACGGCGGCGGCGACAGCCGGGGAGGAGAGGAGAGGAAGAATAAGCTGAGGAGCTTTTGGTGTGTCTCAAATGAATACCCCAGGGCCTCTATTTATAGATTTTCCATGAGCTTGAACCAGCTTAATGGGCTTGGGTCGGGCCCAGGTCCAGGGTGAACATTGGTTTCAAGTCCATCACTGTGGCTCCATCATAATCCCGATCGACGATCAGATCGGATCGATCTACACAGTTTACAAAACTGAGCATTATGATGTGAAAACAATTTTTCGGACCACCTAATCCAAAATGGCAGTTTGGACCCTGTAAGCTTTAAGGATAGTCAAACTAGTCCAAACATAGGGAAATTGCATTTTGACCCTATTTAATTTTAGGAAGTCGCACTTCCATTCTTCCTCCTACTATACTCAACAAATTGAGCTTAATTTCCGTACGGGAATTGAGAAACCAGTACTTATATGACCCTCAATGGTTCAAGGATACAGCTACCCGTGGGCTCACAACATTTGTGACTCCGAAACCACAATTTCGGACTAACCCATCGGATCATAGACTTGTCTAGCAACATCGCCCCATGATCCCCTGGCTATCACTGATAGTGCCTGCAAGAATAGCATAGGATATCCACGCACAAGGGCGAGCGGTGAATCCTCGACAACGAATCATCGACTCCTACATGCATCAGGACCTCACCCAACCCCGTCACCTGATGACCCCAACTGAGTCGGTAAACGGGTCAAAGTGAGGCACCTATCATGTAGAGCCTCAATGACGTTTCGAGTAATGAGGGCTAATCTGTACAACCAAGACCTCAGACTTAATCCACTCGACAAATGGTAACCACTTGGAAAGTCCGAACGAGGGTAGTTCGATAGATCACCAGGTCACTATCCATCTGCATGCTCAGAACATCACTATGTTCCCTACCAATGAAACGTGGTACTTCACATCGTAGATGCTAGTCTCAAACTCGGGCGACCTTATCCTCATTTTGGTGGCCCAATCGACTAGGAACAATTTTAGATTACACAATGACTATTAGATGTGTTTCATGTAGCCATCATATCCACTATCACATCTAACATACACTATGGTGCATTCTAGGTCTTTATCCAACACAATTGTTAACATTAAAAAAATAATGAAGATAAAGAATGCCATAAAAGAATAGGAATTTCATAAATAAAGATCGTTTTACATAAGTCAACAAGAACCCACACGCCACAAGTTGGCTAGTTGGGCACCTACTCTAACAGCAATAACCCAATCCCAACAACCGCAACTGTGAGAACTCATAGCACTCTACGACAGATTACAGACACGTGATCTGTTCTGATATTACAGTTATCAGCTCTAAGCTGATTAAGCTATGCTCGCTATTCACACTCTATTTTTTACTTACACTTGAATAAGCAAACACTACAGAGTTGGTTACAACTCAGAAAACTGACTTTGAAAATTTTGGGATCAAAGTCGAGATGAAGACGATGAATGAACACTAAAGTGTTTTTGTGCGATCTGATATCTCAAGCTTTTAGTCTGTGTTTCATTTCTTGCGTGTTTCTTGCATTCGTGCATGGCTCGTCACCTCTTCTTTTATTTATAGATCTTCTGATCTGCTCAATCCTTTGATATTTGATCTTCTGGCTGATTGATCTTCTTTATATTCTTGAAAGACTTTATTTGATACACGCCTGAATTATCGGAAGGTTATCGTTAGATACAGAAATAGCATCCATTAATTTAGCCAGTGATTAAGCACTTGATTCGATCTGATCTGATTTGATATACGTTTCACTATGCTGAAATCCTGAGCTATGCAAACTTTGACTAATCTGAATGCTTTGTAAGCTCTGAGTTGTTCGTTGTATGTGCGATCTGAAAGCTGTTCTTGTGATCTGATCCAAAGCTGAACCTTTTCTGGTCTGATCTGATACTCAATTTTAAGCTGATCTAGAAACATTCCTCTGAGCTGATTCTATTTATCTGAAAAACTGAACATTTAAATACTGACTTTGAGAGCTGGGCTGTTCACGCTTTGATCTGAAAGTTTATACGCTCTAAGATGAATGTTGTTTGTCAGGTTTGAGCTATTCTCTGAGCTGACATTGCTCTAATATCTTCTGTTTCCATAATCTATGCAAGTTGTTTCTTATACGAAGCTCCGATCTGAATATGTCTAATCTGATTCCATCTAATAAGCTCTAATCTGATCTGTTTGGCTTGCTTTCCTCTAATATTATTACGAAGCTCCAATCTGATCTGATCTATGTCACTCTAATCTGATCGTCGTACTCTTAGCTGATTGGCGATGCTCTGAGTTTATTGACATGCTCTGAGCTAATTGGCGATGCTCTGAGCTGATCGACTTGCTCTGAGATAATCTGTGACGCTCTAATATGATCTGTGTCACTCTAATCTGATCTACGGTGCTCAAAGCTTATCTATGATGCTTTAAGTTGATCTGTGTTGCTCTAATCTGTTCTGATCTGATCGAGTTCTTGTATTTGTTATCACCAAAACTTAGTAAATTTTAATCTCAACACATAATAACCTCTGTACATGAGTTTCGCTCTACGCTGGATTGTTGAGCTTGTCTATGGGAGTGAGGTGTCTCAAAGTAGTATAGGCCTCCATTCTCCATAGCACTGTAAATCATCATCCCCGAATCTGAATCCTGAAATTGCATGGTTTAGGGGAAAATGTAACACAATAGTTAAAGTCGAGTGTCAATTTACTGACGGAAAATAAAGTACAAGAAAGATTAGGAACATTAAGAACATTGTGAAGATTCAAGGTTTTGCATATAGTGATGGACCTGTTTCCAGCAATGGGGGATAAGAGCCATCAACGATTCAATTTTTTGTGTTCCCTGCACACAGAGTGTAAGAAGAAAACAAGCTATAGGAGACAGTTATATGATTAGTAGCCCCAGAATCAACAATCCAGGGAGTATCAGAACAAAAAACATGGAAGGCCATAGGCTGGAATGGAGAACCTTGTTGAGTGATAGAAGAGGATGTGACAGACGTGGGTTTAGTGAACTGTGTAGATTGGAACAGCTTATACAATTGTCCAAGTTGTTCTTTACTGGAAGTAGGTGTCCCTGAGAAGACTCCAACTTCATCCTCGACACAGACTGATGTGCTCTAGATTCCCAGCCCCTTGCCTTGTGGAATCTTGGCTTCCAATTTGGTGGTTTTCCTTACAAGTCCCAGTAGGTCTCCTTTGTGTGATTCGGCTTGCTGCAGTACTCGCACTTGACTCCTTCCCCTTTCGGACCTGGCGAGGCTGATTGCTGGAAATTTTCCAAGGTTGCGAGACACCAAGGCAGGCACTTCTGTGGCAGGATTTCTAGACACCAAGGCTTAAACTTCTGGTACAGTCGAGGACCTGTCCATTAACATGACTCGTCATCTGTCTTCTTCTCTCCTTACTTCAGCAAATACTTCACTCAGAGATGGCAGAGGAATCCTATCGAGAAGTCTGCCACGAACCTCATCAAGTTCCTGGGTTAGTCCAACAAGGAAGACAAAGACCCGATCATTCTCCACACGCTTATGATATTTGACATTGTCATTCTCGCATTCCAGTCATCATCATAACACAAGTCCAGTTCCTACCACAATGCTCGCATCTCATTGTAGTACTCAATCACGTTCTTCTCTCCCTGTTTGGAGTTCCACAATCTAGTTTTGAGCTCAAATATTTGTGAGGAATTCTCCAAATCAGAGCATGTCTCCCTTACAACAACCCACATGCCTTATCGGTGGGTGGTAATAGATACGTTCTTCCAATCGATGTTTCCATGGAGTTTATATAGCCATGCCATTACCATCGAGTTTTCTGACTTCCAAGAACTCCACCTTGAATCACCTTTCTATGGTTCTTGGGTATCTCCAGTTACGTACGCAAGTATTTCTTTACCTTCAATAACTAATTTGATGGACTGCGCCCATTCTAAAAAAATTTACCACTCAATTTGTGAATGGTAATATGGACTGATGCATCTTCAAGCCCATTGGGCCAACTGTATACACTTTCGGGAGCTTCTGGTCCATAACCTGCGTAAAAGCGTCCTAGAATTTCTCGTCCCTGAATCCAAACATGATTGTTTCGTCTCAGGTCTTCGACTTCGTCGGGTGAATTTCAGCAACTCTTGCTTCCCGAGTCGTCGTGCCATGGCCGTAGCTATTCACATATTACGACTTGTGAATGACTTTTCTCTCCATGATTCTGTGATGACGTTGTTAATCCTTACAGCTCTGATACCATGTAGAAAATTTAATTGAAAGAAAATAGAGAACAATTGGCTACAGCAAATATTTTCTGCTTACAACATAAACATAGAGAATACCCTATATATCCAAGATTATTGGTCCTAATTCTAGAACTAGAATAATATATAACATAAAATAACTATACACAAAAGGTACAAAATCTTTGTGTTAGGATCTGATATGCAACAAAAACCATGTCTGTTTAAAATTATTTGAAAAACAGCAAGGTTTCAGATCTGAGCGGTGCTCAAATCTAAGCGGTGCTCAAATCTGGTACCAGATCTCACGAGATACCAGATCTCACGAGATCTGGTCTGTAAAAAAAAAAACTGAGCTGCAATAGCTCAATGTTCTTGAAAGATTCTGCACCGTGAAGCAGATTGGGTATGATTAAAATCATGCGGAAAACAACCCAAACTGGTCTCTGAAAATCGAAAGCTCATCCAACAGATTTTATGAAATATGCAATGCAGAAAGCTGTAAATAACGAATAGTTTTGTTTCTGGAAGTTCGGATATCAATATCCTACGTCTCTCCTTCTTCCAAATCTGGAAGGCATCCACTAGAAGATTTGATCCGCAGACCCGATCAGATTTGGGACTTATCCACTGCCCAAATCTGAACTCATAGAATCTAAACCAGCTCTCAGCTGCGTTCACTCAATCACTTCTTTTATGCCTCAGTGAGAAAGGCTACATACACAGAGTTTAACGTCTTCGTGCAAGACTCAGATTTGGTGTTTGGCTTGTGATTCACTCACTGTACTGTTTCGCACATCTCTCGTACGTATATGTGTGAGTGAATCTCTGTGTGTGTGATTTTACAGTGTAAGCACAACTCTCGAATATAAAATCTCACACAACTGGGAAGAGCTTCTTCAAAGCTGAATTTAGCTCAGCTGTCAACTGTTACAATAAGCTCCTCTGTTTTTGATAGTTGACAGCTTCGCTTCTGGTTTATCTTCCCATTTGAACAACAACAACAATAACACTCCTCTTCATCAGTTTTTCTTGTATAAATAGCATCTGTGCAAATCAATCCGTTGGACACAAGTTTCTTCCCATTTGAAAAGTATTCTGACAAATTGTACCTTGTGTCCTTTGTCTTTAATGCGTTTGCAGGCTTTATTGACTTTAAGCTCCTTCATTAAATGCTCTTCGTATTCTTGTGAATTGATGTGACAATACATCAGTTTGAATTTCCTTATTCAAACTGATTTTCCCATCAGCTTTGTTTTTCTTCAATGCTCCTGTTGCTCTCAGATCTGATTCATTTGTTCTTTATATCTTCTGATCCAGATCTGAGCTCATCTTCTTCACATCTGATCGAGCTTCGAGATCATTTGCTCTTGACATCTGATCCAGCTTTGAGCATATCTTCTCTTCACATCTGATCCAGCTCTTCTTGTCTTTTTCCGCTCGCTTTCGATGCGGTTTGCTACAGTGTTAGATCTGGTCAGCGTTGACTGCTTATGTGCATTATTCAGATCTGGTCAGTGCCACCTCCTCCGAAACGGTTCAACGAGAAAAACTCACTTCTATGAGCTCCTCTATTTTTGGCCAAATTCCTTCGTTTAGGCCTCCGAAATCGCGTTTTCCTATTCTCAGATCTGGTTCCGCTATAGTATCAGATCTGGTTCAGCTACAGTATCAGATTCTCATAAGATCTGGTTTAGCTGCAGTATATTGGATCTCATCTGGTTCAGCTACAGTACCAGATCTGGTTCGTCTCTAAGTCAGATCTACACATCTCAATTAAACTGTTAGTAAATAATCAGCAGGTTTTGTGTATTTCAAAATTCAGATTCTGATCTGTAAACACTAGATCCAACACTTTTCTAACATTCTCTACAAATAGGAGATTTTATTTCCATATTTCCACAAAAATTACTATATGGCGAACAACCTTCATAATTTCACTTAATGTGTTTGGTGTCTCTACTATGCCTCTACTCTTATGTCCTCGAGTAACAAATTTTCTCTCATGCTGTCAAGTGTATTTTTCTTGGATACCTACCGGATTTCAAAGGTTATAAGATGTTGAATATGGACACATATGAAGTTCTTATATCATGGGATGTTACATTTCATGAGATTAGATTCCCTTTTTAAGTACAGATCCTCTATCGAAGATTAAATTGGGATAAACTCGATTCTTTCCTATCACACTTGATTCTAGGCACAGGGTTTGAACTTTTGTTTGTGTTTGACTCTGTGATATCTTTATCTGCCTATGTGTTTACCTTGTAAGTCTTGGTTAGATGCCGCTGAGAAGGAGAGGTAGAGCTGCTAGGTAGGTAGTTGGGGAGTTTAGAGCCCAAGAGAGTGACGAGGATGTTGCTCAGCAGAATGTACCTTTGCGTCGTCGAGCTGGGCAAGCAGAGGTCAAGGTGGATAATTTGGCTAGACAGATTGGTGAGATGGAGCTAGTGTTGGCTATATTCCAGCGAATGAATCCACCTAATTTTAATGGAGCCGAGGGTGGTTTGATGGCTGAGGGATGGTTAGAACACATGGAGGAACTATTAGATACGTTGGAGTATTCCAATGATAAGATACTGAAGTTGGCCGATCTTCAGTTGAGTGTAATGGTGCTTCCAGAGCCATGAGAGAGACCGGAGTCTTGGTTACTTGGGAGAGCTTCTGTGCCACTTTTCGTCGGGAGTATACCTAGAATCGTATTACAACAAAAAAAAGAGGGAGTTTGACAATTTGGTGCAAGGAAATCTGAGGGTGGCAGAGTATTCTAAACAGTTTTCCTCTATTCTTTCGTATGTTCCTCATGTTGCGAACCAGGATAGGACGAAGCGGAACAAATTTTTGAGGGTGTTGAGACCAGATTTATTCCAGTTGGTGCTAGCTGGTTCTCCTTTGAATTACGCTGAGGCAGTGGATAGGGCGGCAGAATAGAGGAGAGTCTTTTGGATGCATAGCCTCGGGTTCAGCCGACAGCTGGACGAGGTTCCCATCTCATGCCGGAAGGGATGTACTCATTTAGTCTCCTCAAACGTCTCAATAGTAGAATCGCCAAAGGTTTAAGCCTCGAGGGAAACAGTTTAAGAGATGATCAAGTTCGAGTTCTTCTAGTTCAGATGGCTCTGGAGGAAGTGGTTCTAGAGCGGTGGTGTGTGGTCAGTGTGGAGGTAAGCATTTGACTTCTCAATAACGTGGAGTTCAGGGTGTTTTCTACAAGTGTGGGCAAGTTGGATTTTTCAAGAGTGTGTCCTTCGATGAGGGACATCCCTCCAATTTGTCGCGTCAAGGTTCGACTGGTGGTTCTTCACAGTCACAGAGGCTGCAACCTCCTGTCTCGTCCCAACGATCAGGATTCCAACCACGAGAAGCGTCTAGATTTGGAGGATATTCTAGACCTCAGTTTTTGGGACCTCAGATAGCTCAAGTGAATGCCTTGACGCGGGAGCAAGCAGATGATATGTCCGGGAGAGTTATTGCAGGTAATTGTACTATCTTTGATTTTCCTGCCCAAATTTTGTTTGATACTGGAGCATCACACTCTTTTATATCTGATCTGTTTGTGTATGAGTGTGGGTTCTACCCCACTGTGTGATGTTGTACTTTTATATCTGATCTGTTTGTGTATGAGTGTGGGTTGAGTCTACCCCACTGTGTGATGTTGTATCTTTTTCTACCCCTGTTGGTGTGAGTTTACTGTCCCGTGAGGTGGTTTTGGATTTTGACGTTATGTTTGATCGGAATGTGTTGGTGACAAGTTTGATTTCGTTTGAGATTAGAGATTTTGACTGTATTCTTGGGTATGGATGTGTTGTCCGGTTATAGACCTACGGTTGATTGTTTCCATGGTGTGGTGAGGTTTAGACCTAAATCTGGAGAAAAGTGCGATTTTATGATGCAGATTCATGATCTAAGATTCCACTAGTGTCAGCCATGGAGATGTTTAGTCTGTTATCACTAGAGAACTCAAGGTTCATGATTTATGCCCTGGATGTAACCCCTGAACATCGACTAGAATTGGGTGATATCTCGATTTTCCGAGAGTTCCCAGATGTTTCTCCGGATGAAATTCCTGGTTTCCTCCAAGAAGGGAGATTTATTTTAGTATTGATTTGGTGTCAGGGACTGCCTCGATTTCTAGAGCTCCATATCGGTTGGCGTCAACTGAGTTGGGGGAACTTAAGGACCAGTTGCCTGATATTTTGGAGAAGGATTTTATTAGGCCGAGTATGTCGCCTTGGGGAGCTCCGATTCTATTTGTGAAGAAGAAGGATTGATCTATGACAATGTGTGTTGACTTTCGACATCTAAATAAAGCGACAGTAAAGAATAAGTATCCATTACCGAGAATTGATTATCTGTTTGATCAGCTGCAGGGATCAGCAGTATACTCCAAGATTGATCTGTGATCTGGTTATCACCAGTTGCGGATTAGAGACGTTGATGTAGCGAAGACGGTGTTTCGTACTAGATACAGGCATTATGAGTTCCTTGTGATGCTGTTTTTATTGACTAATGGCCTGCTCTCTTCATGGATTTGATGAGCCGCATCTTTAGTGAGTATATTGATCACTTTGTGATTGTCTTCATAGACAACATTCTTGTTTACTCGAGGAGCAAAAGAGAGCATAAGGAGCATTTGAGATTAGTGTTGCAGACACTGAGAGACACGCAGTTGTATGCAAAGTTCACTAAGTGTGAATTTTGGTTGGATAGGGTGATCTTTTTGGGTCATGTTATTTCTTCTCAAGGTATTTCGGTGGATCCTAGTAAGGTTGAGGCAGTTCTTGACTGAGAGCGACCTAGGAATGTTTATGAGATCCACAGTTTCTTGGGTTTGGCTGGCTATTATAGACGTTTCATCGAGGGATTTTCTTCAATAGCAAGGCCGATGACGCAGTTGACCCAGATATAGGATATTTGTCTGTACAGACAAGTGCGAGTCTAGTTTTATTTCGCTCAAGGAGAAGTTGACTACTGCTCCTATGTTGGCTTTACCTTCTGGTTTTGGAGGTTTTGTGATTTGCTCTGATGCTTCTCTAAGTGCCTTGGGTTGTGTATTAATGCAGAACGGACGAGTGATAGCTTACGCATCTCGACAGTTTCACTATGAGACCAGATACCCCGTTCATGATTTGGAGCTGGCGGCCATTGCTTTTGCTTTGATGATTTTGCGTCACTATCTGTATGGTGAAAAATTTGTAGTTTACACCAACCACATGAGTCTTCAATACCTCTTTTCACAGTCCGATCTGAATATGAGGCAGCGCAGGTGGATGGAGCTGTTAAAGGACTTTGAATGTGAAATACAATATCAACTTGGAAAGGTGAATGTCGTGGCCGATGCACTTAGCAGAAAGGCTCAAGTTTCGATGCTTGCATCTCTAAGTATCTCGAAAGTCCATGAACATCTAGGGACTACGGGTTGGCGTTTCTACCCAGGCGATGAATACTTCACAGTCTCCTATTTTCAGGTCAAACCGCAGATTGTTTCAGACATCAGGACAGCCCAGAGAACTGACCCATATATTCACGATTTGAAGCTGAAGGCTCAACCTGGTCAGTTGGAGAATTTTTCCGTTGCCTCTTATGGGTGTTTGAGGTTCCGGGGTAGATTAGTGGTGCCTAACATTATCGACTTGAAGGAGATGCTATTGAGGGAAGCTCATTGTAGTCGTCATAGTGTCCACCCTGGTGTGAGAAAGATCTACCTGTTGGGGATCCGGATCCGCCCCCCGGCTAGGCAGCGGAAGAACAGAAAATAAACGGCCGGGAGACGATCAATGCGAGTAATAAACAATACAATATCGTCATTCATAGGGTGTTCAAAAACACTACCTTGCTGGCACTTGTGCCTGGCTCCAACCGTAGTTACAATAACGTCGGCTCTTCACGGTAGATTGCGGTAGAAATCGCCAATCCGGTCCACGACCAGAAATGAGACTCCTTCGTCAGTCTGCACTAGAAGGACTGACGAGATCTGCACGAACGGATTCTCCTCGTCGAATTGGCCGGAAACGATTTTCCGGCGAAGACGGGCGGCGGCGGCGGTCTCATACAAGAGTCTATAAACCCACATGCCATAAGTTGGCTAGTTGGGCATCTACTCTAACACTACCATGCTCTGAAACCGCACTTTTGGTGGTCAGGTATGAAGAACGATGTTTCAAATTTTGTGGCTGTTTTCTAAACTACTAGTAGGTCAAAGCGGAGAGAATGCAACCTGGGGGTTTACTACAGAGTTTAGAAGTACCCCAATGGAATTGGGAGCATGTAGCGATGGATTTGATGACCCATTTACCTCGTTCTAGCCGAGGATGTGATGCTGTTTGGGTGGTAATTGATAGACTTTCGAAATATGCTCACTTCATTCCGTATAGTATGACGTGCTCCTTGAAGAAAATGGCAAAACTGTACATCGATTTTGTGGTTCGTTTGCATAGAGTACCGGTGTCAATAGTTTCAGACAGGGATCCAAGGTTTACTTCTAGATTTTGGAAGAGCTTGCAAGCAGCTCTAGGATCTAGATTGGCTATGAGTACAGCTTATCATCCTAAAATCGATGGCCAATCAGAGAGGACTATTCAGACCTTAGAGGATATGTTACGAGCTGTTGTGATGGATTTCAGTGGTAGCTGACAGGATTCCTTGTCGTTGGTGGAATTTTCGTACAACAACAGCTACCAGGAAACTATTGGAATGGCGTCGTTTGAAGCGTTGTATGGCAAGAAGTGCAGATCGTCGATCTGATGGGAAGAAGTGGGGGAGAAATAGCTATCTTCGCCTGAATTTGTGCAACAGATGAGAGACCAAGTAGATCTAATTCACCAACGTATGAAGGCAGCACAAGAACTCCAAGCTAGCTATGGGAACAGAAGGCGTAGACCTTTAGAATTTCAGGTTGGTGATCGACTTTTCTTGAAGGTTTCTCCTTTTCGAAGTATTATGAGGTTTGGGCTCAAGGGAAAGCTAGCGCCTCGTTATGTTGGACCTTATGAAATGGTTGAGAGGATCGGCCCCTTAGCTTATCGTTTGATATTGCCGCCCGAGCTGTCCTCACTACATGATGTTTTTTATGTGTCTATGTTGAGGAAGTATGAGTCGGATCCTTCTCATGTGCTGCAAGCTGATGAGGTAGAACTAGATAGAACGCTAAGCTATGTTGATTATCCCTTGCCGATTTTGGACAGAAAGGAGAAACAGCTCAGGAACAAGACCATTCCTTTAGTGATGGTCGAGTGGAGCAAGTATGGGAGAGAGAAGCTACGTGGGAGTCGTAGGAAAAGATGCAACGAGAGTGGCCTCATCTATTTGAGTATGCATCTTATTAACTCTTGTAGCTTGTTTGTTTGCTGCCGCTTGTTGTGATATCTTGAACTCTTGGTTAGTATCTTCCTGCGAGCTTTAAAGTTGCTGTGTGTGGTTCTGTATAGTGTGTTCTTCAGTTTTGATTCTCCGTTGTGTGCTGATGTTAGATGTGTTTTGATATTGTTGGTTCAATTTCAATGACGAAATCCTGTTTTAGTGGGGGAGAAATGTGACACCTGAAAGATTAGTGGAGTAATTAAGCTAATTAATTGGGTTTAGTATAGATCAGATCAGGTGTGACCTGATCTGGGACGGGTCAGCCCCGAGATGATATGCTTTATGGAGTGCAAGCTGGTCTGTGTGTGGAACAGCTCTGAGATGTTATGCTTCATTGTGCGAAGGGCAAGCCTTCCAGTCGTGAGCTGTTGGAGATATCAGTGAAATAGAAAACATCTTGGGGGTGAGCAACTTAGGGAGACACTTTGTTGTGTAGCAGATGCGAGCTGGTATCGTAGCTGGATTCAGCTTAGAGATGTTCGAGATGCCCTGAGCTGAATGTACAGACCATGCAAATTGTGCTGCATTGTTTAGGAGTATCAAATCAGGCCTATGCTGGTTGCTATCTTCAGCTTAGGCCAGTGCTGGTTTCTATCTCCAGCTTAGGCATGTGGTGTGTGCTGTATTCAGTTTAGGCCGATGTTTTTCGCTGCTTTCAGCTTAGGTGAAAGATGTTCGTAGTCCAAACCAGATGAGAGCTGTTTACGGGATCAGCTTTGGCGAGGGTTGCTTGTGGCCATCAGCTTTGGTGAGAAGTGGTTTGTGTGTGTGAACTGGTTTATCTCTTCTAAGCTGGGTATGCGAGAGCTGTTGAGTGCGCAAGCTGTCCCCTGGGTGCGAGAGTTGGTTGGGGATCGTGAGCTGAGCAATTAGTGTAACCTATTCTGGAGGCATAAACTTGTGAGCATGATCTGAGTAGAGAGCATGAGCTGTTGCGCGCGTCTGCTGAGTGAGGCAGTGTGTTGTTTTATGCCTGAGCTGGTATCAACTTGGACCCGAGCTGGTCGATGGCACCGTAGATCAGATCGTAGGATTTGAGTATTTGTAGTTGACTTTGACCGCATGCACCTTATCTACTTTCAACACTTAGCTATTTTGGACCTCATATCTCTTATCCTATCCAGAGAGCTCCCGACAGTTATTGTCCTCAAACCCTTACTGTTCACAAAACCTTATCTCCTCCGATTACCCGCTGTAGACGTCGCAGTTTAGAGCAAGGTTGGTGGCGCTGAGTCCCTCTCTCGAAGAGCGTCCCTTCTATACCACTTTTCGAGACTTTGATTGGCTAGAAGAGTGAGCGCGATGTGGTTGAAGTGTTCAGATCTTTCGCGATTTCCGGCCAGTTAGTTCTCCAGTTCCAGTAGAGCTCTTGGGTAAGTGTTAGTTCTCATTCTGCGTTTCGCTTAGAGCCAGTTATCGTGTTTGGGGGCATAGGTTCAAGCTGGGTTGAGCTGGTAGCTCTCAGCTCTGTTTATGTTGTATTTTGTCCCCGAGCTGATGTTGTTTGGTTAAGCAGGTTACAGCTTCGTAGTGTTTCGTGTGATTTCTGTTGAGTTTTCTCCAAGAGCTGTAGGAGAAGAAAACCGCTCACGAGTGCAAAACAGCTCGGAGAAGAAAACAACTCATGAGCATAAAACAGCTCGGAGAAGAAAACATCTCACGAGCGTAAAACAACTCGGGGAAGGAAACAGCTCGGGGAAGTTCGAACAGATTATCTAAGCTTATCAGATCAGAACACAGTTCAAATTAGACCAGCTTTACCTATCAGCTCAGAACCTCACCCTTAGCTATCCAGCACGAGTATTGAAAATAGCTTGGAGAAGTTCGAACAGATTAGCTGAGGTTATCAGGTCAGAACAGGGTTCTAATGAGACCAGCTTTGCCTATCAGCTCAGAACCTCATCTTTAGCCATCCAGCACGAGTACTGAAAACAGCTTGGAGAAGTTTGATCAGATTAGCGATGCTTATCAGACTAAAACAGCGCTCTAACTAGACCAGCTCCGTCTATCAGCTTAGAACATCATCCTTAACCATCCAGCACGACTTATTCTCTGGAAACATGCGGAGAAATCTACTTTAAAGCTACCTTCGTACAACCCAGAAATTTGAAAGAGACGACGGCTCAACTATCGTAGAAACTCTTATGTATAATATTCGAGAACTTAAAACCATTTTCGAAACCACTGAAAGCGTACAGATCCTAACATCATTTGAAAAACCTTTAAACGTTGCTCAAAACTCTGAAACAGACGCGATGGAAAGCAAACATCATGTAGAGAAAAGCGAACAATAATATTGTAACGCCCAGAAACTTTTGAATCCACAAGTATGAAGTTTAAAGTATTGGGGGATCCATTTGAAATGTTATTGTTAATCAGCTTGCATTGAGTTGATTTTTCCAAATTAGAGACACGGTTTTCAAGAGCTATTCAGTCGGTCCAGACAAGTCTATTTATTTCCTCTTTTAACTAAAATGGTTCGGTTTGCATCTTTATTTGTTGTTTAAATATAGAGTAGCACTTTTTTAAGCATCTTAGCACTTTTGAAAGAAAACGCGATTCAGTTATTAGATTTTAGATTTCATATAAAAGCTTTTAGCATGACATGCATCTTCGTTCACAAACAAAATACTTTTCAAAGCGGTGTCTCTGCAAGAAAACCGAACAAAGTTTTCAAAGATTTTACAGAAATCGATCGGGTTTGTATGTTGATCCAGGCTAGATAAACTGGCTGTAATTGTTGTCCCAGAAAAAGGCAAGTACTCTGTTTCTTGCTGTACTCATGAAAGCATATATTGTTTCGTTTTGCATGTTTATATGAATTTTAAAGGTTTGAGAACTGTTCTTGATGTTCTTCAAACACAGATGAAATATGTTGTTTTATGCAGTAAATATTGGTTTGCTTGATGTTTATGCAAAGAATAAAATGTTAGAAAATGTTTATGATGTTCAACTCTGTTTGCTTCAAGAGTTTTCTGGGAGTTTCTTCAAAGTAGCTTACAAGCAGCTTACGTGATTTGTTTTCCAGAATTTTCCTTAGATATTTTTGATTCCTTCAGACTAAGGAAACCTTATAAGCCAATGTTTAATTCTGAATTTAGTTTGCGATCTGGTTATTTCACCCAAGCTGGTTTTTATATCGCGATCTGGTCTTTCTAAGTCGCGAGTTGGCTTCATATTCCAGAACACTTGCGATCTGATTTCAACGTTCATTTCACTTATGATTTTGTTTCATTATCCAAGTTCATTTGTAATCAGAGTTTGTTGTTAAGCCTTCTCGTGATCTGGTATCCAAACTGGTTTGACGTTATTTGACCACCCAGCTGAGCTGGTTTCTATTGTGGACCAAAACGATAGCGTGATGCTTTACTCCAAGCTGATCCAGCTTAGTTCCATTCTGAATTAATACAGTAACTTCAAGTTTATTTCTTTGTTCATTTAGCTTTCTTTTTAAGTTAACATTCCATATTTTCCACAGATGTATTCATTCTAAAAGATAGTTCAACTAGCTTGCTGGTCATTGTCCGAGCTGGTTATCCAGCCCAGTGAAGATCTAGTTTCAGCGTTCTTCTTAAATTGAACTCCCAATAGTTTACGAACATAAATATGGTTTTAAAACAGCAAACATACTTGAAAGAAGAAAGAAAAGAAAATACAGAAAGTATACAGAAAGTTTAAAGTAATTATGGCAAAGATAACATATGGTCTCCAAAGCAAGGGTGAGGACGCTGGCTGGCGAACCAGTGTGCTCCTTCACATAGGAAGGGTGAGGATGTTGGTTGACGAACCTTTGTGCCCCTTCACATAGCAAATATGGGATGTATTTCCCCAAAGCCTGTTTACAAATGAGTTTGATCAAACGACCTTGACCTATGTACAAGTGTCTAAGTCATACTTCGATTGAAAATAAGAATAGAGCACATGGTGATTTATAATCATAGCTCTATGAAATGTTTATGATACTTCATTTTAAATGCAAGTAAATGTTTTCAAACATGTACAGTTTATGTTTTCCCCAGTTTTACATTTTCCAGATTATCGTATTACAGAATTCAGTATTCTATTGTTCAGCTTTTGTTATTCCAAATTTACTTGTTGAGCTCCTAAGCTCATTAGTTATCTTGAGTACAGGTAATGTGAAATAGTTGGAGTTGGATGGTGCGAGTTGGCTCAGATCGGGGGTATTTATCGTGGACAATAGCTTCCGTTCTGTTTTCATTTCTTTTGCCTTTCGATGTACAGAAACATAGTAGATTACTGATTTCTTGTTTTGATGTAATCTGAACAAAAAATTGTACCTTCAATATTTTATACAATTCCGCTCAGTTATAAGAACAGATTGTTTTCCAGTTCAAAGAATGTAATTCCTGAAAATTTGCAATTCAGTCCAGAATTTCGTTGGTTGTTTGTTTTAGATAAGTTCAAATTTTTAATATATTTCAATTTGGACCTCAAACTTATTAAATCAAGTTAGAAAAGTTCAGTCGCTACAAATATGCTTTCACAGAAGCAGCAATAAATAGAGTTTACTTGCCTTTGCTGAATCGCGGGTTGTAGAGAACAGCTCTGACTTCGAAATCTCCCACAAGCACGATCGAAATTCTTACTCTGAAGAAAGTATTTTGGTTGGTTTGTGGTATGGAAAAGCACCCCCTCACCGCGTTAATATAGCAATTAAGCAAAGCAGGGTCGCCCAATCCCACATGTCAATAATAATCATTAAAAATGCTTTAAGCATGCTGACAGTAATTAATTTGTTTAATGATATTGTAAGCGTGCCAACAATAATCATTTTGCTAAATAAAATATTTTTTAATAAAAGAAAACCGAACCGTGCTTGGGTTTATTCCCATAGGAACCGTCCGCGAACCGCCCATGCAAAAACCGAGGAAATCTGCTCAGGAGAAAACTGAAATGTTAAACGCACAAATAATATAGCAGTTTAACCCTTCAAATCAAATTAAATATTTCGTGGATTTACGGAGTTTCCAGGCGTTACACGATCCCTCACACAACATTTCAATTTGTCAATGCAACAACTTTTCTCTCATGCTGTCAAATGTATTTTTCTTGGATACCTATCGGATTTCAAAGGTTATAAGCTGTTGAATATGGACACATATGAAGTTCTTGTATCACGGGATGTTACATTTCATGAGAGTATCTTCCCTTTTTAAGGACAGATCCCCTGCCTCTAGTTCCACTTATCTTTTCACAAATAGTGTCTTACCCGCTCATGTATTCCCGTTAGCTTTTTCCGTCATTGTTCTTCTTCATACACTTCTGACCAGCAACAAGGCCTTCGTTCTAAATGGATTTTTCATATCCATCTTCGGGATTACCATTGTTATATGGCTGCATCCCCTTTCCATTCTTGCACGGATTATCCACTTTGTTCTTTTGTTGATTCCTCTAAACTTTCACCTTCATATCGTGCCTTTGACCATAGCATATACTCTGTAGTTGAACCAAAAACCATCGTTCACGCTATTGAACTTCCAGAATGGAAACAAGTCATGGTTGAAGAGCTTAAGACTTTAGAACTCAGTGGGACATGCTATGTGGTTCTTTGCTTCGTAGTAAGACCATAGTTGGATGTCATCGGGTTTATACAGCCAATTTTGCTGCTGATGGAACCTTGAAATATTATAAAGCTAGCCTAGTTGCTAAAGGTTACACCTATCACGCCCCGAGAACGGGCTGGACGTGAACACCGGCGATGTTTAATAATTATTCATTACAAAACATCAAGCCTCATAGTGCAGCTCAAAACCAGTCTATTACATAATCAAAATGATCTTATTTACAATTAAAATACAGAGTTTACGGAAGCGAAATTACATTAACCAATACTAAGTCTTCACCAGCCCCAAAACATGTCTTGTTCATCTTCTTCAATACGTTCTTCGTTCTTATCTGAGTAAGAGGAGTAAGGGGGTGAGTGTTTGGGAAAACACTCAGCAAGTGGGGGATACCATTCGAGCATAACAAAATATACATATACTGAATAACAGATTTCAGAACAAAGCATGTACAGAACAGAGCATGTACATAACAGAGCATAGCATAACAGGTAGCACTGATAATTACTTCGTTTCTATTGTTTACTGATCAGTCCCTAATTTTTACTCCTCTAAGGGGTCGAGGCCATAGTTACACCACATAACTCAGATTGCGGAATATTCCGTAGACTCATATTACGACAGAAATATCAGTGCTAAAACAGAGCATTCCTATCATGAACTTGACACGAACGGAATCGGATACGAAACAAGTGCTCGAATAGTAATTCATAACAGAGCTTAGCATGAATAATATATATAATATTTGAAACAAATATATATAACAAAAGCCCACTTACCGTCCGCTGGAATTTCTTGACTGGTATGCAAAATCTGGTACTTCGTACAGTACTAGGATGCAGCCTTGTGCAAAGTTTCAGCGTGGAAGTTTACTGTATTTTTACTGAAAAATTTTCAAGGTGAGTGAGGGAAATATGCTGCCATCAGCTGGGTATTTATAGGTGCAGAAATGGGAGTAAAAAGGGCAGCCATTAAATCCGTAATTTCCTGATTTTATGGCCATTAAAATGGCTGTTACGAGAGAATTAGTGTAGACATCGATTTGGGTGGTTTAATTGGCCATTAACCCCTTTAAATTGGCAGTTACTATTACGAAATTTGATCTGTACGTGTATAACATCTTGCTGAACTCGTGAGCCAAAGTTGAGTTTTCCTTACCAAATATGAATTTGCATCGCAAATCTGAATTTGTGTCGCCAAATCTGAATTTCCTTGGTCAAAGATGAGTTGACCAGTCTAGAGCTGTGTTGACCAATCCAGAGCTGTGTTGACACTGATTGTACAGACCTGAGTTGACTGCTGACTGTACAGATCTGAGTTGGCTGCTGACTTATCCAGAAATCTGAGTTGACTACTGATTGTCACGAATCTGAGTTGACTGTCAGGAATCTGAGTTGACCGAATAGGTCTGATTTGACCGGACCAGTCTAGAGCTGTGTTGACCAATCCAGAGCTGTGTTGACACTGATTGTACAGACCTGAGTTGACTGCTGACTGTACAGATCTGAGTTGGCTGCTGACTTATCCAGAAATCTGAGTTGACTACTGATTGTCACGAATCTGAGTTGACTGTCAGGAATCTGAGTTGACCGAATAGGTCTGATTTGACCGAACAGGATCTGAGTTGACCGAACAGGATCTGAGTTGACCGACGAAATCTGAGTTGACCGAACAGGATCTGATTTGATCGACGAAATCTGAGTTGACCCAAAATTTTTAATTTTTTTAAAGCTGAATTTCTGGGTTTTCACATCCCTCCCTCCTTAAAAGAAGTTTCGTCCTCTAAACTTGAGTTCTCTTATTATCTTCCGATGGATGTGGTTAACTGTGATCTTCAACTCTTCTTTGATGATTTCCGGTTCGCTATGGGTTTGGTTTAGGATGAGGAATCACTCAAGTTTGATTGTTAAATTTTTATCTGCTTCATATGAATGGTGGTTGTAGCATGGATACTGGAAGCAGAAGGAATCATCTTATAAAATAAGTGATGATGAAATGAAACTAGAGGATTTCCATATTATTTCATGGAGGTAAGTTTTAAGGATTTGTTGACCTAAAGAAAAGATTATGGTCAAGTAAATGAAAACTCAACCTGGTAAGGAAATTCTTCTGGAGAAACTAACTCAAACAGATCAAATAAATCTATATGGTGAATTAAAATTTTACCCGATTAAGGAATATTTATCGATGAATGATCTCATGAATTCTAGAGGATGGAATAGAAGATTTTCGAATAAAGGATAATTTTCCGGAAAAATTAAAAGATTCCAAAAAAATTGGATGACATCAAAATTTTTCGGAGGAACTGAACTCTCCGAATGAAATCAGAAAAATCGGATGATATGAACTTTGAGGATGAATAAAAAAGTTTGGAAGAAATTGAATTTTCGGATCAAAATAAGATTTCAGAAAGAGATACGAATGTTTGAATAAATTCGAGATTTCCGGTAAAAATTACTTCATGAAGAAATTTTAACTTTCCGAATAAAGATGATCTTTCGGTAACTAATTCCTTCGGATGAAATCGGAACTCTTTCCGCTCGGATTTCTCAGCCGGGTTATGAACCTGGTTAGCTCTGATACCACTAAAATGTCACGCCCCGAGAACGGGCCTGGACGTGAACACCGGCGATGTTTAATAATTATTCATTACAAAACATCAAGCCTCATAGTGCAGCTCAAAACCAGTCTATTACATAATCAAAGTGATCGTCTTTACAATTGAAATAAAGAGTTTGCGGAAGCGAAATTACATCAACCAATACTAAGTCTTCACCAGCCCCAAAACATGTCTTGTTCATCTTCTTCAATCCGTTCTTCGTTCTTATCTGGGTGGGAGGAGTAAGGGGGTAAGTGTTTGGGGAAACACTCAGCAAGTGGGGGATACCATTCGAGCATAAAAAAATATACATATACTGAATAACAAATTACAGAACAGAGCATGTACAGAACAGAGCATGTACAGAACATAGCATAGCATAACAGGTAGCACTGATAATTACTTCGTTTCTATGGTTTACTGATCAGTCCCTAACTTTTACTACCTAAGGGGTCGAGGCCATAGTTACACCACGTAACTCAGAGTGCGGAATATGCCGTAGCTTATCTGGGTGGGAGGAGTAAGGGGGTAAGTGTTTGGGGAAACACTCAGCAAGTGGGGGATACCATTCGAGCATAAAAAAATATACATATACTGAATAACAAATTTCAAAACAGAGCATGTACAGAACAGAGCATGTATAGAACAGAGCATAGCATAACAGGTAGCACTGATAATTACTTCGTTTCTATGGTTTACTGATCAGTCCCTAATTTTTACTACCTAAGGGGTCGAGGCCATAGTTACACCACGTAACTCAGAGTGCGGAATATTCCGTAGACCCATATTACGACAGAAATATCAGTGCTAAAACAGAGCATAATTCATATCATGAACTTGACACGAAACGGAATCGGATACGAAACAAGTGCTCGAACAGTAATTCAGAACAGAGCTTAGCATGAATAATATATATAATATTTGAAACGAATATATATAACAAAAGCCCACTTACGGTCCGCGGGAATTTCTTGACTGGTATGCAAAATCTGGTACTTCGTACATTACTAGGATGCAGCCTTGTGCAAAGTTTCAGCGTGGAAGTTTACTGTATTTTTACTGGAGAATTTTCAAGGTGAGTGAGGGAAATATGCTGCCATCAGCTGGGTATTTATAGGTGCAGAAATGGGAGTAAAAAGGGCAGCCATTAAAGCCTTAATTTCCTGATTTTATGGCCATTAAATGACTGTTACGAGAGAAGTAGTGTAGGCATTGATTTGGGTGGTTTAATTGGCCATTAACCCCTTTCAATTGGCAGTTACTATTACGAAATTTGATCTGTACGTGTATAACATCTTGCTGAACTCATGAGCCAAAGTTGCGTTTTCCTTACCAAATATGAATTTGCATCGCCAAATCTGAATTTGCGTCGCCAAATCTGAATTCGCCAAATCTGAATTCCCTGGTCAAAGATGAGTTGACCAATCTAGAGCTGTGTTGACCAGTCCAGAGCTGTGTTAACGCTGATTGTACAGACCTGAGTTGACTGCTGACTGTACAGATCTGAGTTGGCTGCTGACTTATCCAAAAATCTGAGTTGACTGCTGATTGTCCAGAATTTGAGTTCACTGTCACGAATCTGAGTTGACCGAGCAGAATCTGGGTTGACCGAATAGGATCTGAGTTGACCGAACATGATCTGAGTTGACCCACGAAATCTGAGTTGACCGATCAGGATCTGAGTTGACCGACGAAATCTGAGTTGACCAGTAAATTTTTAATTTTTTTTAAAGCTGAATTTCTGGGTTTTCACATCCCTCCCTCCTTAAAAGAAGTTTCGTCCTCGAAACTTGAGTTCTCTTATATCTTCCGATGGATGTGGTTAACTTTGATCTCCAGCTCTTCTTTGATGATTTCCGATTCGCGTATGGGTTTGGTTTAGGGCGAGGAATCACTCGAGTTTGATTGTTAAATTTTTATCTGCTTCATATGAATGGTGGTTGTAGCATGGATACTGGAAGCAGAAGGAATCATCTTATAAAATAAGTGATGATGAAATGAAAATAGGGGATTTCCATATTATTTCATGGAGATAAGCTGTAAGGATTTGTTGACCTAAAGAAAAGATTATGGTCGAGTAAATGAAAACTCAACCTAGTAAGGAAATTCTTCTGGAGAAACTAACTCAAACAGATCAAAGAAATCTAGATGGTGAATTAAAATTTTATCCGATTAAGAAATATTTATCGATGAAGGATCTCATGAATTCCAGAGGATGGAATAGAAGATTTCCGAATAAATGATAATTTTCCGGAAAAAGTAAAAGATTCCAAAAAAATTGGATGACATCAAAATTTTTCGGAGGAACTGAACTCTCCGAATGAACTCAGAAAAATCGGATGATATGAACTTTGCGGATGAATAAGAAAGTTTGGAAGAAATTGAAATTTCCGGATCAAAATGAGATTTCAGAAAGAGATACGAATGTTTGTGTTAGGATAAAATTTATAATTTTGGTGATAACAAAAAGACAAGATTAATCAGGTCGTAAAACGTTGATATTACAGAGGTACGGTTATTGGATTTTATACAGTCATTTGGGTATCCAGACGCAAGGTACAGTGGATCTTTTATCCAGACGCAGGATACAGTGTTTTGTACAAACCAGACGAGAGCTACAGTAATCCAGACGAGAGCTACAGTGAGTCAGTCTTTGGTATTGAATCAGTCGCAAGTTACAGTGAAATATATAACCAGTTGATGGATATATCTGACGCAAGCTACAGTGAAAAGCAGAATCAGTCGTTGTGTCGTTATTTTGATACCAGACGCAGTATTCCAGACGTTGTAGTGTTTACTAATGTGTAGCGTAAACTACGTCGTTTTGATAAGTCAAAACGACCGCGTTGGATTAGCGCAAGAAATCAGACGATGGGTTTTTGAAAGGATTCAGACGTTGGTATATCAAAGTTTCAAGTCGTTGCATGCTCTCAAGTATAATTCAGTCGCAACAGTATAAAAAACTATGAAGAAAGATCTGTTTAACAAAAAGAATTTCAGGCGCAAGCATAAAAACAATTCAAATACGATGGATTACTCAATTTGGAAAAGATCAACAGAATCGTACAAATTGCCTGGAATTTAGGAGACAATGTCGGTACTATTTTGGGTAAATAGTACATATTTATCGAGGTTGTTACACGGTTTTTGCACGGATATGGAAATCGACAAATTTGCTCTGACAGTGTGCAATTTACCTTGTAGTGGAGCAGAGTATACGGTTACAGAATTATCAGAATTTCAAAAGGATTTTATTTCCTTAACATATTGAAGTGACCGTTGAGCGAAGACTATAAATAGCAGTAGTTAGAATTGACGAAACAACTTCGCTCTCATTAACTTGCCAAAACTCTGTCAAATTGATTTCTTAGCATTCTTTGTTGAAGTAATCTCAAAGCTCACAAAACTCGAAGAACTCACAAGTGTTGATCTTCATTGAAATACCTTCAAGTCTATCTTCTAGTTACCTTTTTGTAATCAAGTAAGAGTATACGATTACAGAATTATCAGAATTTCAAAAGGATTTTATTTCCTTAACAGATTGAAGTGACCGTTGAGCGAAGACTATAAATAGCAGTAGTTAGAATTGACGAAACAACTTCGCTCTCATTAACTTGCCAAAACTCTGTCAAATTGATTTCTTAGCATTCTTTGTTGAAGTAATCTCAAAGCTCACAAAACTCGAAGAACTCACAAGTGTTGATCTTCATTGAAATACCTTCAAGTCTATCTTCTAGTTACCTTTTTGTAATCAAGTTTCACTGTTGAAACCAGAAGATTTTATAGTCTCACAGAACTTGTATTCACTGTTGTTATCATTATTGAGTCTGTAACAAACGTGCTCTCAAAAGCCGTTTGAAAATATTACAAAGGATTGTAAGACAGCAGCTGCGACTGCTTGTGAAGTTAGTGGTGCTAGGAGTTCATACAAGTGAGGCTTGTGTGATCGGGTGTGTGCAGAAGAACTGTAACATCAAAACTTCTAGTGGAACCTTCCTGAAAAGGAAGAAGGGGAGACATAGGATATTGATATCCGAACTTCCAGAAACAAATTCTTGACTCTTGCTCTTTACTTAACGCATTTACTTATTCATTGAGTTATCTGTTCACAAATCAATTGGCCTTTTTCCGCATATACTTTGTTGGCCAAGAGATTTGATTAAACTGAGATCCTTAAATCTGGTAACTCGGATTTAAGTTAAGCAGTGCTTGTAAACTGTTTTAAAAGGTTTCGAAAATTTGAAAATACCAAGAGTTCATTCCACCTGTGAGACCTGGATTTGTTAATTGAGATTAATCGTGGGAATTAATCGAATTATAGAGGTTCTATCGGTTGTTTAGAGATTTTGTTGGTTTAGAATCTCTGTCTGTATGTTGGAATTGTGTTTTCGGGTCAATTTCCCTCCTTAGAGTAATTCTGGAGATTTACGTAATTTTGGGTTTAGAGGTATCTGCTGATAGCAGCTTTGATGACGTCATGTTTTATGTTGGCTTTGAAGTCGCTGACGTAAGCTTTGCTGCTGGTAGCTTAGTGCATTTTGTTCTTTGTTTTGGTTGCTGTCGACAGCAGTTGGATTGGTTTGTAACGACATCATTAGATTAGTGGAAGCGACGCCGTTTCGCTAGCGAGCAGATATCTACTGTAGAGAAGTCTGCCAGCAGGTAGCGTAGGAACCAGTCGTTGGGGGAAATTAGCGTGTTTTTGTGATGAGCGCTATACGACATCGTTTGAGGTGCAGGTGACGTAAGAGTATCTGCTGGTGTTAGAACGTCACTGTAGCTTGCTGCTGGCATTTAGCGAGAAGCTGCTGCCAGCTATGATGACGTCAGCATCGTGTGTTTTCGTCGTTTCGCTGACGTAAGCATAAATGTTGAGAGATCTTTCGGTGAATCTATTAACAGATTTGATAACGCGTGCATTTTCTCCCGTTGCATTGGATATCAGATCTGGTGACGTAAGCAACACTATCCGCCTTTCAATGCGACGTCGTTTTGAGGATTTTTGTATGTTTTAGCGCCTGCGTTGGTTTTGTGAGATCTGTTGTGAATTAGAAGTGTTGACTTCATTTTAACTCACCAGACCCCATACTTAGAGATATATTTCCCGATTTTCGTTCTCTGTTCTTCGACCCTTGGTCACTATTTACCGTGAGCTTCTCCGGTAGATCCCCGTTGATTCCGGCCACCGTTTTTCGCGTGTGAGGTAGCGTTGGACTCCTCTTGGAAAGCTCTTTCTTCTCGTACCCATTTTTGAAGCTATAGTTGGCTGGAGCGAAAGCACGACGTGGCTGTTCTCGTGCGTGAGTTTCGTTGTGCAGGTAGCTTTTCGATCTAGCTTTGAGATCTTGTTCCTAGCCTCGTTTTAAGCTTCCTGTTAAGTTGATTTGGGGTGGGAGTGAAGGCTAGTTTGTGCATCTGGAATTCCATCCGTGAGCTTGTTTAGTCACCTGTTAGATTTACATTGTGTATGCCGTGTGTTTAACAGGCTTTTACCAGAGTCTTCGGGATTTCTCGCAGGGTTAGTTGTTGCTCAGTATAAGGTACGGATTTGAGCTTGTTTTACAGCGAAGTTATGGCTTGGATGAATTGTAGTCGCTGGTATGTGGAATTGCCGTGCCTGCTGGTTGTGTTCTGTTGAGTATTGTGTATGCTATTTGTGTATTTGCTGCGTTGCATATGTTTATATGCTTTCATTCCCGCCTGTTGCATACACGCATGGTATTCTTCGGGATTTCTCGCAGGGTTAGTTGTTGCTCAGTATAAGGTACGGATTTGAGCTTGTTTTACAGCGAAGTTATGGCTTGGATGAATTGTAGTCGCTGGTATGTGGAATTGCCGTGCCTGCTGGTTGTGTTCTGTTGAGTATTGTGTATGCTATTTGTGTAT